>SNQJ01S0037313.1:4293-20735 GCA_010110895.2 Picea sitchensis
TMWSRTRMATGYTTSCATTTAATTATWTCGGSCWTSGARMTARACAKTRGTYTMMTCGATTTGYAAAMTTTARMTYTTACCTYYGTAAAAYSTDYTCMMCRTGAAAAACAYGTGTCMACCAAATAAACCAYGGTAKTTTTCCCCGRTCYRYCTTCACATAATTAACCTCCTCGTTRCTTTAATCCYCGATATGTATGTGCGCCCTYCATSCAACCTTTGAMTTTTCCATATTRTAAATTGAGATTCGTGCCCATRATTTGACGTGATTTCATAAATTAAATATTGGATTAAATATTAATATAAATATAAAAATATTTATATTAATAATAAAAAAACCCTTTTTTCTATTTTCGAAGGACTTTGGGCATATGAGGCTTAACACATGATTTTGTGGATGGGATAAGGGTGCTTAATAAAAGGCATATTTTTTTATTTTCAACGGGAATATGAAAATAACGATAAAAATGAATGAAGTTATGGAACTAAGGGATTTGGATAGGAATTAAGGCTAGGTATAGGCTTGGGATATTTACCAATTTTTGTCTCATGGAGTACATGACTATTTTGGATGATCAGTTGAGTGAAGGATTTAGGTGATGGGAGCTTGATGGAGCTAGAAACAATGTTTGAAAGTATGAGTGGAAAAATAGCATAAGGACAAGATGCTTTGGGAAAAATTAATACAAATTATCAGGTGATAGCAGACTCTTCGCATGATGCCTTTCCAAAAATAGAAAACAACTGCATCTGGTCGCGTCATGACTGCTTGTGTTCCTCCACAGGGATTCGGTTATCAACAAGGTCTTTTCATGGGGAGAGTGATGTGTCAAATCCTTTCTTCAACGAGGTATCTGAATGATCAAGTATTCTGACAAGCTCCTGCCATACACTGTAACGACCTTGATTTCTGTTGCGCATTGATTTGCTAGGGTGAGTGCACGACGAGTAGTTGTTGACTGTCATGATTGTTACTGAAACGACAAAATAGTTTAAGGGAGATGCCTCCTTCAAAACTTCCAAGAACGACACTCTGCTTGATGCTACCAGAATGAACTTAGCTAATCATGCTTCTTTTGCGCGTTAGCAAGAGCTGCGTAGACTCTCTCTTCGACCGCTTCACATTCTTTGAAATGCTTCACATTTCTTTCTTCTGACAACCTCTGTGTTTCGTGCAACTGTAAGATTGTATCTTGTGCCTCTCTGAGCTGTCTTTTGAGACACATCACGTTTCCTTTGCATCCTTGCAATCCTGACACTTCAAGGGTCTTTGCTACTAACTGTTGTCTCAGTTCCCTTTTTTCCTGGTAAAGTTCGACGAAAACAAGTTTCACCTGCTTCAGTTGCTGATATGGATCTCTAACATTAGTGCTTGTGACATTTTTCTTCCTTTTTCTAATATCTCTTCCTTGGCTTGTACCTTTGGCAGGCTCCAGCCGAATAACACATATAAGTAATTATTCAGTATTCGATTTTGCGTGCGACTTATTCGGGACTTGGATTTTCCCAACTTCCTTGTCCGTCCTTGGCCTATCCCTTCTCTAGGGTATTATCTATTGAGGAGACATGGATTCTAACACCTTTCCTTCCTGCGCAACTTCTTCCACTCCAGGCTTTGAGTGGTGTGATATCCTTGCTTCCGCGGGTAAAGATGAAAATCCCTTTGGATCTTTGGGGGAAACTGTTGCGAGTGAGAATGAATCCAAGTCACTTTGGGACTCAGGCTTGGTGCTTCTTCCACTTTGCGTGCCCTTTCTTACATTTTGGGAGGTTTCCATGGTGCAACCATATTTGTCTTGCACGCGGTGGATCTAGAAAAGGCCCAAAGCGAAGAATTTGATCACCTTAGGCTTGTGGGAAGAGATTACAAACAATACATAAACCCTATTTGTGAATAGAATGTATGCAAAGCATCTAAAATTTATAATAGAGCAGGTGGGAGGAGGAAATCTGCTAAGGAATACTAAATTCATGGAGAATGGATGTTTCGAATTGGACTGCAGATTTTCCATAGCACATCCGCGCATGTAAAGTACAACTGATAAGGGCTGCAAAACATACATGATACAAACGCCATGATTTTTAATTTTTCCAACCTTCATAATGAGTCGATCATGGTTACTACACTTGCCAATATGACTTCGATTAACAACTTGCCTAGACCTGGGGCATGTAGAAACTCCCTTTTTGACAGGACTTGACTCTTTTGGAATAGACTCGTACTTATTTACACATGTTTGGACTCTAACATCCCTTCTCGACTCCAAAGGCCAACCAACCATCTGCTGACTTCGACCCCTTTTTTTTTACGTACCTGACCTCACATGCTTTGACACATGGGCCATAAATCAACTAAAACCAACTCTAATTGAAGAGAAAAATGGTGGTGCTAACATAATATATATTCATTATCTTGTTTGTAGTTAAAGAATGAATGAGAAAGACTTTATGAAGAATAGAATGTTAGTTATTCTTGGGGAACAAGCCAATCTTTATCAACCATTCATCGATAGTGGAATCTGAGCTAAAGCGTGGAAAATTGGTCCTTGGAATTGAAAAATGTATTTTGGCGGCATTACATAAAATAATCAATTAGAAGCTGGACAAGCATAGAGACACGAGCTTCACTAATGTTTGTCACCAATTTTCCTTTTGAAAAGAATAGGTTGATGGGTGAATGTATAACATAGCATAAGAATCGTTGTAGGGGAACCATTGAAAACTTGAATTCTTTGGGCTTGGAACAAATGGCATGTTGTTCATTATAGTGTAGTGTAGGTTATATATAAGAGCATACTATCTAATCAATCTTGAATAGAGATTTTAGAGATCAAATTTCATTTCAGCAAATCATTTGTTTTGGTGAAGAGAGAGGGTTATAATTCCCTCATTTATAGATCAACAAAGGAGGTGAAAATCTAACAAGAACATATTTATCTTGCAACCAATTCACAAATATCTTGTTGCATGAACGTTATAGAGATAAGTTGTGTATTATATTTTAAAACATCCCAAAAATTCATCTCCAGGAAATTTAGGTAACCAATATCTTATTTTTGTTAGTATAAAATTAAAAAATAAAAACACTTCTCAAAATACTTAATACCCTAATTAACATGCATGTGTATTGACTTTGAAGTTAAATTTGTATCCTTTAGAGTTTATAGATTGCATACCTAAAAAAGGAGGATAATTGAGTGTGCATAATGCTTATCAAAGACTAATTAATCCTAAAAAGTGAGTCCGAATTCAAAACCAACTTATGAAATATATATCAAATATAAATGTCTCTTAAAATTGAGAGACCAACCAAATCCAGAATCACTAAAAAAAATTCTAGAAATCAACAAAACAAAAAACTCATCCAAACTAAACCCAACGAACCCTAAACCTTAAATTCCTCACTCTTCCAAAATTTTCAAACTCCCAATAAGCTAACACCTGTGTCAATGTCCCCAAGAACAAGTTCCCAAAAGGAAAGGGAAACTCAAATGGAAAGGGATACCTCACGAATGAGGAAGATCCTAAGTGCAAGATCCCCACCAATAGCCCCTCTAAGTAATTTGTTGTTTGAGTTCTAGGATTGGGTTCTTTATTGAATTTAAATCGACCAAAAATGTCAACAAGTACCCTTGACAGTTTTCTAGCTCTTATAATTTTGTTTTGAAGGTACCCTCAACATTGAATTGGATTTATCCTAATAATGATTTTTTAACCTCAAGGTACAAGGAAGGTAGAAGAGACCTAGCCAATGGTATGCCAACTAACATAGGAAATTTTTCACCCATTGATTGTGTTGTCACAAGTCCAAGGATATTTGAATAACTCATTACAAAGATAAATTGTTAGGTATTACTTACATTTATTCCCTTAACCTTACACTAAATGCAAGTTCAATTATTTGAATTATCCAATAAACAATTTCTTGATTGCACTTACTTTTTTTGTGATCTTAACATGGTAAAAAAGTTTGAAGATAAATGTGTGGGTGTGTTATTTAGATGATATCAATGGTATCTTTAACAGTTAGTTCAATTATTTGAACCATTCATTAAAGGTATGTGGTCAATGAGGAGGTCAGAGATTACAGGTTCAAATTTGATCAAGTCTCTCAAGGTTATCCAATGTTATTGTGGCTAGCAATTAAGTTGTCATGCATCCAGATATTTTTGTAAAGAAGGAAGATCCCACAAAATTTTCATTAAAAAATATATGATATCCATGAAAACTAAAAATATGCCTTTTTTAATCTAATCATAGTATAAGGGACAAACACCATGAAAAATGGTTTACTTGGTCTAATTTTAAACAAAAGGAAAATTAGAGACCTAACATGCGAGATTAGATGTCACTTTGGTATTAACCTACCTGTCAAATTTATATGAGATGTTTTCCTCTCTTATCCTTATTTGGTTTACTTTTCACATTAGATAGAAGAAAGGAGTAGTTCATCAATTAAGATCGAGATTTAAGCGTAAGTACTCTTATCGTAAAATTCTCTTTCTCTTTTGTGTTAATACTGTTAGAATTTAAAATTCCCTTATTTGTTGATAACATTAGAATGCTTGGAACCTTGTGCCCCTCATGATTGCGGAAGACCAATGTTGATTATTTAGTGGGAGGAATCATATCTTAGACAATCAAATTAATAAAGTTATATGGAAAGCAAGTGGTTAGGATTATGAATTTGAGAGATAAATATTATGAGAGAACCTCATGAAATTCAAGTTGGTTGTCCTCTTGATCCTAAGTTGCAATTGTAAGCTAACCAAGCTAGGCATATGCTAAAAGTTTCCTAGTATAGGAAAGCTAACAAAGTTTCCTAAGCTAAGAAAGATAATGGACCTTGGATTAGAACTTAGAAAAAAGAAGGGGATACATACACTATATTCTTCTTTCAAGCCCTCATGCAAAAGCATTAGGATGAAAACATCTCTACTCTCAAAAGTTAGGAAAATCAACTATACATTACGAAATCTTGGAATATTTTTTCTTCGCTTACAATTGATTTTTCATTTCCCGACTCACTTTAAATCACTTAGAGGTTTCCTTAAATCTAATCTCTCCCATAAAGAAAAAAATTCATATGAGGTCAACCTATATTTATAGGAGTTTAATATTTCCTTGGATAACATGGTTGATGGTAAGGTTCTTGGTGTTTATGGTCACCTTATGATTTTTATAAAGCTATGTGGGAATTTATGATCCATGCCTTGGTCAAAGTCTACAATGAAGCCATTTAGGGGTATGCATTAGACACCATGATCAATCAATAAAATATCAAATTGATCCAAAAAATATGTATTTTGAGATAATTCCCAATTATTTGTAAACTATTGTGGATGTTCCATCGTAATAGTTTGTCACAACATTTCTTACAACTTTATGCAAACTCTTTGTTATGCATCATTTTTTTTTTTCAGATTCATATTTAATATTACTAGTTGTGTACACAAAATACTAAAATAAAATGATACTTAAAATGAAAGAAAGATAAGGAAAATACCACACCATACACATAATGAATACAATATGTACCCTAGGAAACCAATATGGGAAGCACAACCAAAAGTGACTACTATGCCTTGTCTTTTTGTCAAATATGGAATGCAAATAAAAAGAAAGGTGAACTCACTATGGAGTTTCCATAAACACTTTGGCATGCATAGATTCTATAGGGTATTCTACTTCTTATGTTATGCTCACAATATCCCACTATTTTATTACTCAACTATGGAGGAATAAATTAATACAACAAGAATGGAACCTCCTCCTTTCCTGGTGGCCTAGTATTTAACAATGCCATGATAGTTGCCTAGGGTTAGGGTTAGGGTTTTTACATACCTCAATTCCTGAACAAGGTTAGAGTTTTTGGCTCTCTAGAATATTCTTTAAAGTCCATATGTGACTAGATCCACATGTGTGAGTAATGGAAGCCAACATGGAATCCACGTGGTACCATGGTGGTCAACAAGGTAGGTCAACTTGCAAGAGGCGTAACTTCCTCATACAAAATCCAATAGAGGTGATGTTTGCATTGTTGAAAATCTCTTGATGTATAGAACATTGTCTAGAGTAATAAACGTTTAAAAATGTTTGCCTCAAAAAATGTCATTTAATCCCTCCAATGTGCTCTAAAATGTTTTGGACCCCAAATTATAAAAAATAGGACTTGCCCTTGCAATGGACTTGACAAGCTAACAACTCCAATTTTTCCACCTAGAAAGTACCAAAATAGATGAAAAATTACATAGTGATCCATTTCAAATCATACCTCCCCATTTTAGGAGGTTTTTGGTCCCTGTTGACAAGTTCAAATGGCCTTGTTGAGGAAAGGATATGAATTGATCTTACTCAAGCATTTTCAAATTTTAATTGGCTAAAGTAAAGTAGACGTGAATATCACCCTATGTTTATAGCCAACAAAAATATATATCCTAACTCACAAGTATTAATTACAAGTGATTAGGCTAGTCTTTTATCAACAAAATCTTGCTAGAAATTCACTTTTTATGTATTTTTTGAACATATCAGTTGCTGAAATAAATGTAAGAACATAAGTAAAGACACCAAGATGATACTCAAGATATATGAGACATAAAGAAATCCTTTATTTCATTCCAATTCACCAAATTGTCATTGTCTTTACAAAACTTCACACAGAAATCTTGGACCAAAGTCAAACTTATAAATCCTCGATGGAACATACAAAAGGACCTCTGATAGAAAACAAAAACTGAAATCTAAAAGATGGATCAGCTTGCCACATATTGCTTCCCACTCGACTCTACACAATAGCCTTTATCAGTCATGAAAATTAATTAAAAAACATACAAGTCTACAAAGACTATCAAAGATAGATCAACACCTCTGAAGAACAAGTGTCTGAATGATTTGATTCATCCCTGAGTATTTTTGTCTACAATAAGACCCTGCTATCACAAAAGAGAATTAGGCTATGATGAATATATGAATGAATGAAAATTGAACTATCTCAACATAAATTCAAAGAGAAAACCTTAGCATGCTTTGTGCTTCTATCCTCCTCTTGTTCCTCCCCTTAGTTCAACTTTTAACAATTTAGAATTGGTTAGAGTAGTTAAGCTAACTTATTATTTAAGCTAACATAAGGCTTTAACTAACTTTAGTTAAGGAGGAGGGGGGGGGAGTAATAATCATAATAGGGTCATAATTAAATAATAACTAATAGGTGGGACCCCCTTGTGACTCCTTTAGTGATAACAATCATCACATCATAACATAATCCATTTGTTAAGAAAACACACCCCTTGTGCCTCCCTTCAAAACATATTTTCCTTTGACAATTTTATCTCATAAACTTGAAAATATTTCAAACTAATACTCATATATCCAAAATAAAACATGTTGTTCAAAATCCATGGAGTCCACTGTCATAAAACAATAAATAACATAAAATTTAAAAACCATATTTTCCAGTCTGTGAAGAAATCCTTCCTTGGTTGTTGTTGTCACCTCCTGATTTCCCTGAACTTGCCTTGAGTTGGGCAAATCCTTTAGTATTTATCTCACTGATCACATGGGAACAACCATCCCTTAAATGCATACGTGAAGACACATATTTGTCAGAGTCATCGGAGGGTGAGGAAGGGGCAGCAACAACTTTTTCTTTATCAAATACATGGCAGGCTTCAATCTTCAATCTCTTGCTGGCATGGTAGGATTGCATGGTTGAGTGGTTAGGGGCAGCTTGGGCAATGAATTCAAAGTTGGGGGAGCAGGCAAGGTTAATTTTGGCCAGCCACGGTGTTGGGAGACTATCAGGTGAACAATCTCCTGCCACCCACCATCATTTTCTAGGACTTCAGGCTGTAAAGAGACACGAGGAGGAACATGCATACTGGGGGCTTGAGGGGATTGGAAGGGAGGACTTTTAGGCCTCGGTTGGACTATTCCCTATCCAATCCAATTAAAGAACCTAACATGGAGCAATTGGCCAAGGTCTTCAAAATCAACATCAAAATGTATTGAGAACCCAGGCCTCCTTGGGCCTCGGTTCCAGTTACCTCTACCTATGTTTCCTTGGCCATGGCTTCCCCGACTGAAAAAAATCATTTTGCATATGTTAACAATTATAAAATAGTATTTTAAATAACCATGCATGACAACTCCTTAAAAATACAAAATAGATTTGGCTCAGAATGTATCAAGCTCATGCAATCCAATCCATACAAATTGTTTTAATGTTAATCAATGAGCAGGGGGGTGGAAAAAATGTTCAGGGGTACATGAGGGGTTTGTAATTAGAGAAAATATGATATAATGAAAGGGGAGAGATATGGTCACCGCTCAATGATAACAAAACTCAACTATAAACAAACCGATAAACATCACTACAATCCACACGGAATTCTGCCACTTCTATCCAATCTAACACATAAATTTCCTTAGTTGTGATCAATATCAGAACATGGGATGAACAAAATGAATATGGGATATGTGAGGGGTTTATAATTAGCGCAATATAAGATAATGAGGAGGAAAATGAATGTTTACTATTCATGAGATTAATCAAGAAATCCATAACATATTTTGCAGTAAAAATATGCATCTACCAACAATCAAATGACTGAGTAATAATTCTTGTGTATTTGTTTAATTTCACTGTCCATTAATATCCAACACAGTGTCGTTACAAAACAAAATTACTTCACACAATTTTTAATAGGTTATGTTCCTTTTATTCGTACATTCTCTATGTTATAACAGTCACCCACAACACTCAATCTGTAGCCAATAACATCCACCATTGAGATACATTTCCCCAATCCACGTCTATATTTGAAAGTAGTGTTTCCCAAAAATAATAATGAAGCCTCTACTTCTGTTAATAGGGCCAGTCAAGATCTGTAATGATATTCATTTCCATACATATATATGCAGTAGAAAGATCAAAATAATCAAGACCTCACATGCCATGCCTGAAAGGCAATTGACTATAACCGATAGTCATCATTTATACATAGGCTATGCAAGAGAAAATTTCTGAAACCATGTAACCATGCCACTGTAAAACAAGTATCTCAGTGCGACTTAAAATCGAGCCAAACATCCCACACAACTGTCATCTACAATAATAAACTTGCAAAAAGACAATGCACTTAGAATTCATGGGGTATTACTGGGCATATAAAACAAGCCATCCATATTATACACGGTGCACAACTGAGAGAATTTCACAGTGTAATAATTCCCATAACTACACAAAAATATATGACCACGATATAACTCAAAAACCTCATTCTGAGCTATTTGTTAAGTCGCATGTGAGTGACTAGGCCGCGTACATTCAAGTGTATTCTCCCAACAACAAAAGATGCAATGGAAATATCCAATTGAATCTTCTAATTCTGAAAAAAAAAATCTATAGGACGCGACATGTGTGAACAACACCAAACCCTTGTGACCAATGCCAACCATTATCCAAACATCATAAGCACCACTCTAACAAATGTATAATAACCAACAATTCAACACCGTGGTAAGGGAAAACAACCGACCAAACAAGCGTGATAACGGTGTATACTCACGAACCAAAATGAAATGACAGAGGCCCTTTCATAACAAAAACACAACTGATTTTTTACAATAGGTTGCGCCTGTGAACCTTTTAGAAGTACAATTGGCAATGTGGGGCTCATGCCATTTCCACAGAGGTATTGGCCAAAATCCATACTAACACGACTACTATATGAATAACGGGTGAGCCTGCATTCAAAGTAATATGCCACACTAATCTTAGAATGATCGACAAAATTCTTATGCAGCTCCAGTTTGGAGGTTTTAAGGGTTTTCACAGTAGCCATCGCAGGAGGGAGGGGGCACCGACTATGGTGGAACTTCGGGGCTAAAGGCACACGCTCAAGAAGGAACACGATGCTCGTGAATATGATGCATTTCCTTGACAGAATTGAACAAGGTTCTAATTAAACCCAGAAACCATGAAGACAATCATGCAGTCAACCTTTCAAAGAAAAACCCTTGAAAAAATGTAGTGGTAACAAAACTATCACCCAGGAAGACCACCAACTCTCATAAAATCAAAACAATTTTACGCAGAACCATCAATTTTCCATTCAAAGCTGAAACCACACAATTGCAACACTCAGGACAACACAAACCCATACAACTGAGCCAAAAACATTTCATAACCAGAGTGAAGTCAAGAATGCCAAAAGAGACACACCTGTCAATCAAAAACGTTAAGACGAGAAGCGACCGAGTGGTTTCACCCTGCTGAAAATCTGGAGCGTGAAAACAATAGCCAGATCAAAAAATAGTTCGATGAGGGTGGTGACCAAGAGGAAGGGTAAAGGTGACGTGTAGTAAATGCATGCCGCCTCCACCCATATCACATTTACTCCATAGTACATGCCAATGAGCCTTCATTAACACCATTAATCAAAAAATGCATCGAGAATATCAACTCATTAAACCATAGCATAATCCTAGTTCCACACTCAACCATTTGTGTCACTACCTTGCCACATGCACCACCCATGCTATAATTCAAATGAATCACTTGACCACTATACAACAAAATCATCACCAATAGCACAACCACCATAAAAAATTGCAAATCCATTACTTCCATAAGCCACCAAGGTTTATGACATATGCATATCGGCTACCGATTGCATAAATCAATGCATAACCCATGTATGATCACTTTCCAAGAATGTGCCACCAAAACTTCCACAATATGCATATCAAAATTAACATTTTTTTAAAATGCCATTTTCTTGTTAGTTAGGACTTAACCACTATCAACAAGTATTTCATTTATATAGTATCGCAGAGCTAGGTTTTTTTTTCCCTTTTTTTCTTAGATACAGTTTTTACTTTTCCTCAAAATGCCCTTCTACAATTTTTACTAATATTTTGTTGTACAGGTGCAAGAAGAACAAATCTCATAAATGAATAGCAAGTTGTAGTATCATGAAGGAACGACATCTCAAAGATTAACTGATATCAATGACAACCATACTTTAAGCAACCAAGTAAAACTCCGTAGCACATCATCATAACATTTAAAATGATTAGACCTGATTTTAAAAAGTTCAAGGGGGTCCCACCTACTATCATTATTTAGTCTTATATAACAATAGGCTTTAGCAACACTTTGTGGGTGAAATTACGTTGACATTTTCAATCGTCAACAAACTGGCAACTCCACAGGGAAATGTTTTTTCAACAGATTGGAACTCAGAACTCATGGTTTCACAGATCAAGTATATAATAAACTCAAGAATGCCTAACTTGAATGATTATGCAACAGGGGGAAATGAGCGGATTTAATGGAAAGATGACTGAGAATTTGGGAATAACTCATGAAAAGTGTTAAGTATGAGGGGTTTTACCACTGTATTCATAATCATTTGACTGCATAATGCTCTCAAATTGAAATGGGGAACTTAGAGATTTTCTCTTAAGATCTTGATTGATGGAGAAATGGCAAGAAGAAGTGGGAAAAACCCAACTATCTATATGACAACAGTGAAAAAAATATATAGCAATTTCCAAGGGTCCTTTAGAGACAACATCATAACAACTGTGTAATCTTGATCGTTATAAACTAACAATGCTTGCAAGAGTGTCACTGTGGAAAACATGATCCAACATCCTAATTCAAGCACTCTAAAAGATGATAAAGACCAAAAATCCAACATAAATAATAATGCAGAAATAAAAAACAACAACAGTAAAGATAAAACCATTCAGAAAGTAGAAAATAAAATTCAACTCAAAAAGTAGAAATCAAAGTGCTGTAAAGTAGAAAAGGAGCACAAAATTGGGAAGCAGAGCTAAAATGGTAGTATACAGAAGAATATCGTTAGCAAAATATCTTCACACTGGCCCCTCGCAATATTTCAAACGAGGACTGCTAATGGTGTGGGAAAACCATTGTCTATGTAATTCCTTTAAAATTTCTAAAATGTTGCCTAAGAAAAAAGTAATTCGGAAATGGCCTAACACTTGAAATCCTGATGTAGCTATCATCCCTTTGATAGATATGATTAAATCATCAAGATAAGCATGGAGACTGACCAATTTATCGAAAGTTGTGTGTATGAGCCTTCTCAAGGCGATACTTGTATCAAATAAGCCAGAGGGAAGGCAATTGTAAGACACAGTATCATGATTAGTAGTGAAAGTGGTTTTGTGATAATTTTCCCCTTCCACCTTGATTTTCTTGTAACCAAAGAAACTTTCAAGTAAGGGCTCCAAGTATAACTCTACGATCTGTTGCTGAAACATTTCCATATTGAGAGGAGGGAAAGGATTTCTTATAATTGCTTGCCTGGAAGTTCGAAGACTAGTGCAAGTCCTAAAATTATCAGGGGTCTTTGAAGCAGGTTCCCACTTTGAAACCCCTTCATGGTGGACTGAAAAAAACATTTTAGTCCTTAAGAAATCTCCCAACTCCCTTCGAAAGGTTGCTTTTAGTGCAGAGTTAACAATTTTATGTTTTTTCCTAGTTGTTTTCATAGTATGTTGAACAAGACCTGGATCAAAACCATGAAGATCCACATTAAACCAAACAAAAACCTTTTGAAGTCCACCAAGTAATCCAACAGACCTCATATCTTCTTTACCAGGACCTTGGAAATTTATTTTAACATTCGTTGAAGATCCATGTGTCCTATTTTTGATGGAGATGGCTTCAACCACTTTCAAATGAAACTCCTCGTCTTCATGTTTTTCTTTGTTGCCTCCAACACTCAAGGAAAATGAACTCTCGAGAGGATTCAAGCCTTCAGGAAATTCATTATTTCCTCCATATATAGTCTCCTTAGGCTTGAGGGTTTCATTTTGAATGACAATACAACTGCTTTCATTGTTAGGGATGGCCTGCCATGATTCTTCTTTTTCAGAAATGTATGAATGATGTAGAGATTATAAAGCACAATCAAACTAGTGAGGCAAGAGCTGCTGAGTAGGAGAGGCTGCAAATATAGTAATCAATCAGATATAGAATTCAACTCCTTCCTATCATGAGTGATCTTAAAATATAGAAGATTCGAGGCAAGTGCCCAAATAGTTTGGGAATATTTTTCCAATAGCTTGTTGCTAGGAGATCATGTCTTACGTATCAGGTTTACAACAAGCTCAGAATTTCCAAAAATGAAAAGGTGACCACAACCAAGATTAAGGGCATTCTCAATGCCTAACAACAAAGATTCGAATTCAACGACATCGTTTGAGCAAGAAAATTCCAACCTGTATGACAGATTATGAATCTTTCCTTTAGGGGAAACCAAGATAACACCAACCCCATTACCCTCATTCGAATGCGAATCATCAAAGTTCATACGCCACAATTCAGCCTCTAAATCAATTCTTTCCAGAAGAATATTATCCTCTTCAACGAATATGGAATACACTCCCAGGTCTTCTTCGATATAGTTTACACTAGATTGCGGGACATTATCTATGTAGGGTGAAATTATTCCTTCTCTAAGGACTATGATATTCTTTCCATTCCGGGGAATGGATAAATGTTTCCCATCGAGTGAGAGGTATCCACCTGTTAGGGCTTTCTAATCTATCCCTAAGACAATTGAGTAATTTCTTACAGGCATATCAATCACCCGAATGTTGAGGGTTGTCCTTATCTCAGGATGAGCACATAAAACCAAGGTTAAATCCTTAATCTCACATATGGTTGTTTGTTGTAGAATATTATAGGAGAGCATGCCTATGGCATTTTTCGTTTGTACAAGACAAGCCTAGTTCTTCCATAATAATATTTGACATCACACTTGGGCCCGAACCGCCATCAATGAGGCAACAATGGGCAATTTTATCCATGATCTTTACATAAATAAAAAAAGGAGGGGTTTTTTATAGGGTATCTAAAATTATGTATGCCTACTTTATTTACAGAAGAATCCTTTTTATCTACCTCTTCATAAATATTGGCTACAACATAAGCTTTTATTTCCATGAATTGTTTCAGATGCATGTGTTGTTCAAGGATGACAACCATGTCTAAGAGGGTTGCATTTGCCTTAATTTTGGCCAATTGATTCGGGATATTTTATTTGAAAGAGGGGGGAGAGGGAGTGATTTTTTAACTCTCAGGAATTTTGGAAGCCTGGGGTGCAACAACGGTTGAGGATGAACTCGGGCTAGAAGAACTGGGAGGAGGGTCAAATTTTCCTTTTTGGGCATAGGCTTTGTTTCTAGTGTTGATGACCATGACATCTTCTGGCTAGGAAAAATCTAGGACAACGATAGTGACTTCTGGTATTTTACCAAAGATCTTGTCTCTGGCACTCTTCCTTACCTCACATGTGGTTTCTTCGTGGTGTTACTCGAAAAAGTTACACCAACTCCAAGGCGGGATAGCCTTCGGATGGAAACTATTTTCAATCAAACCTACAAAGGGAGGGGCAAAAGAGGATGAAGCTCCAGGGGTGAGAGGGTTGACAATACCTTTCCGCTCAAAAGCTATCATACGGTTGTTTATATCTTGTACTAGTTGTAAGAGAGCATACATATATGTCTGTCTAACTGATTCTCCCTGGGGTAGACTAGTTTGTCCAAGTTGTTCCTTATACTCTAAGAAAGTGTGCAGAGAGAAACCAAGATTATCAATGTCCTTTTCTTCAAGCCTGTGATGGTAAGGAGAAGGAAATGCATTGTAGTAATGCATGAAGGCGGCTTGATTCTGAGGGAAGATAAGTTCGGGGATTTGATTATACAACTTGGTGAAACACAAGTTGAAAGACCTGATGGTCTCACCATTTTTGTAATTGACATTATTATACTCCCTTAACTTCTCAGCAGGGCTTTTGGATTGCCCATAAGTGGATCAGAACCAATAAATTAACTCCTCCCAATTAGACCAGATCTTAGGAGGAAGGTCAAAAAAGTCAGTCACAACCTTTCCTTCTAAGGAATTGATGAACAAGCACATTCAAGTGTCATTTTAGTGAGCCCCTATATTATGAAAAGCATTCGAAAATGCCACTAGGTGTTCATTAGTACTAACAGTGTTATTTCCCGAAAACTTAGGAAAATGCTCTTTAAACTTCAGAAGCGGGTGAGGAGTAGGTCCTAGGTTAAGAGGAGAGGACACATGCCATGGTGTGGTCATGGAATCTTCTTCGAACTGAAAAAGTTCATACTTCTTGATGACTTTGGTGGGGTTCATAGTAGAGTGGATGAGGATATGGTGGTTGTACAAGCTACCAATCATCGATGCCGATGAATATTGGGAAGATGGAGAACTTACAGTGCTACCAGAGACACCACTATATCCAATCTTATGGATGATAGTTGAGGGAAAGAAAGACGAGCTAGATGAATCAGATAAATTTCTCCTTAGAGCACTTTGTTGGGAAAATAACACAATGTTTCTCCTTCCTATCTCAGCGATACGACTGATTTCAGGTGACAAGCCTCTCCTTCTTCTAGAATCACGAGAATCTAAGGACATGAAAGAAAGGCCAAAACTGAAGAAACAAAAGGTTATTGCTGATTTATGAGCTGCCTACATCTAGCTTCCAATTTTTCTTGGACACTAATATCTCTCTCAATTTCTTCCCAAGAACGGTTAAGCTCAGCACGGGTCTTAGCAGTTTCTAAAATGGTATGAAACAAGTTCAAAGAAATGTTGGTCTGGTCTTGGAAACTAGGCTCAAGATTGGGCTACCTTGTGACAGGAACAATCATTAATAGCAACAGTCCAAGAGTAAAAAACATAAAAAGAAAGATGTATCGATGAAAATCAAGTATAAAAATTTACCAGAGAGATATCGAAGATCTCCCCTGTATGGTTGCCAAATAATGTTGAGGAAAATATATGAATTGATCTTACTCAAGCATTTTCAAAATTTACTTAGCTAAATTAAAGTAGACGGGAATATCACCCTATGTTTATAGCCAACAAAAATATATATCCTAACTCACAAGTATTAATTACAAGTGCTTAGGCTAGTCTTTTATCAAAAAAAGCTTGCTGGAAATTCACTTTTATGTATTTTTCTGAACATATCAGTTGTTGAAATAAACGTAAGAACATAAGTAAAGACACCAAGATGATACTCAAGATATATGAGACATAAAGCAATCCTTTATTTCATTCCAATTTACCAAAGTGTCATTGTCTTTACAAAACTTCACACAGAAATATTGGACCAATGTCAAACATAGAAATCCATGATGGAACATACAAAAGGATCTCTAATATAAAACCAAAACTGAACTCTAAAAGATGGATCAACTTGCCACATATTGCTACCCAATCAACTCTGCACAATAGACTTTATCAGTCATGAAAAATAATTCATAAACAAACAAGTCTACACAGACTATCAAAGATAGATCAACACCTCTGAAGAACAAGTGTCTGAATGATTTGATTCAACCTTGAATATTGTAGTCTACAATAAGACCTT
>SNQJ01S0037313.1:20745-50172 GCA_010110895.2 Picea sitchensis
GCATGGGAGGATTGCACTGGTGAGTGGTTAGGGGTAGCTTGGGCAATGGGTTTCAAAGGTGGGGGAGAATTCAAGGTTAATTTTGGCCAGCCATGGTGTTGGAAGACTATCGGGTGAACAATCTCCTATCGCCCATCATTTTTGGGGACTTCAGGCTGTAAAGAGACATGAGGAGGCACAAGTATACTGGGGGCTTGAGGGGCTTGGAAGGGAGGCCTTTCAGGCCTTGATTGGACTATTCCCTTTCCAATCCAATTAAATAACCCAACATGGAAAAATTGGCCAAGCTCTTCAGAATCAACATCAAAATGTATTGAGAACCCAGGCCTCCTTGGGCCTCGGTTCCAGTTACCTCTACCTATGTTTCCTCGGCCATGGCTTCCCTGACTGAAAAAAATCATCCTGCATATGTTAACAATTAGAAAATAGTCTTTTAAATAACCATGCATGACAACTCCTTAAAAATACAAAATAGATTTGGCTCAAAATGTATCAGGCTCATGCAATCCAATCCATACAAATTATTCTAATGTTAATCAATGAACAGGGGGGTGGAAAAAATGTTCAGGGGTACATGAGGGGTTTGTAATTATAAAAAAATATGATATAATGAAAGGGGAGAGATATGGTCACCACTCAATGATAACAACAATCAACTATAAGCAAACCAATAAACATCACTACAATCCACACATAATTTTTCCACTTCTATCCAATCTAACACAAAAATTTCCTTAGTTTTGATCAATATCAGAACAAGGTGTGAACAAAATGAATATGGGATATGTGAGGGGTTTATAATTAGCGAAAAATGAAATAATGAGGGGGAAAACAAACATTTACTGTTCATTAGATTAATCAAGCAATCCATAACATATTTTGCAGTAAAAAAATATGCATCGACCAACAATCAGATGTCTGAGTAATAATTCCTGTGTATTTGTTTAATTTGACGGTCCATTAATATCCAACACAGTGTCATTACAAAATAGAAGTGCTTCACACAATTTGTAACAGGTTTTGTTCCTTTTATTCGTACATTACGTATGTTATAACAGTCAACAACAACAATCAATCTGTAACCAATAACATCCACCATTGACATACATTTCCCCAATCCATGTCTATATTTGAAAGTAGTGTTTCCCAAAAATAATAATGAAGCCTCTACTTCTATTAATAGGGCCAGTCAAGATCTGTAATGATATTCGTTTCCATACATATATATGCAGTAGAAAGATCAAAATAATCAAGACCTCACATGCCACACCTGAAAGGAAATTGACTATAACCAATAGTCATCATTTATACACAGGATATGCAAGAGCAAATTTTTGAAACCATGTAACCATGCCACTGTAAAACAAGTATCTCAGTGAAAATTAAAATCGATCCAAACATCCCACACAACTGTGATCTACAATGATCAAATTGCAAAAAGACAACACACTTAGAATTCAGGGGGTATTACTGGGCATACAAAACAAGCCATCCATATTATACGCTGTGCACAACTGAGAGAATTTCACAATGTAATAATTCCCATAACCACACAACAATATATGACCACGATATAAATCAAAAACCTCATTCTGAGCTATTTGTTAAGTCATATGTGAGTGACCAGGCCACGCACATTCAAGTGTATTCTCCCAATGACAAAAGATGCAGTGGAAATATCCAATCCAATCTTCTAATTCTAAAAAAAAACATCTACAGGACGTGACATGTGTGAACAACACCAAACCCCTGTGACCAATGGAAACCATTATCCAAACATCATAAGAACCACTCTAACGGTTGTATAATAACCAACAATTTGACACCGTGGTAAGGGAAAATAGTCGACAAAACAAGCGTGATAACGGTGTATACTCACAAACCAAAACAAAACAACAAAGGCCCTTTCATAACAAAAAAAAAAATGATTTTTGACAACAGGCTGCACCTGTGAACCTTTCAGAAGTGCAATTGGCAATGCGGGGCTCACACTATTTCCACAGAGGTATTGGCCAAAATCCATACTAAAATGACTGCTATACGAATAATGGGTGATCCCACATTTGAAGTAACATGCCACAATAATCTTAGCATGCTCGACAGACGTCTTATGCAGCTCCAGTCTGGAGGGTTTAAGGGTTTGCACAATATGCATCGCATGAGGGAGGGGGCATCGACTATGGTGGAACTTCAGGTCTAAAGGCACGCGCTCAAGGAGGACCATGATGCTCATGAACAGGAGGCATTTCCTTGACAGAGTTGAACAGGGTTCTAATTAAACCCAGGAACTGCGAAGACAATCATCCATTCAACCTTTCAAAGAAAAACCCTTGAAAAATGCACTGGTAACAAAACTATCACCCAGGAAGACCATCAACTATGATAAACTCACAATAATTTTATGCAGAACCATCGATTTTCCAGTCAAATCTGAAAGCACACAGTTTCAACACTCGGGACAACACAAACCCATACAACTAAACCAAAAACATTTCATAACCAGAGTGAAGTCAAGAATGGCCAAAAGAGACATACCTGTCAATCGAAAGCCTTAAGAAGAGAAGCAATCGAGTGATTTCACCCTGCTAAAAATACAAAGCGTGAACACAACAACCATATCAAACAATAGTCCGATGAGGGTGGCGGCCAACAGGAAGGGTAAAGGTGACGTGCAGTAAATGCACGCCACCTCCACCCATATCACATTTACTCCATAGTACATGCCAACAAGCCTTCATTAACATGATTAATCAACCAATTCATCGAGAATATCAATTCATTAAACCATAGCATAATCCAAGTTCCACACTCAACCATTTGTGTCGTTACCTTGCCACATGTGCCACCCATGCTATAATTCAAATGAGTTGCTTGACCACTATACAACAAAATCATCACCAATAGCACAACCACCATAAAAAATTGCAAATCCATTACTTCCATAAGATGCCAAGGTTTATAACATATGCATATCGGCTACTTATTGCATCAATCAACGCATAACCCGTGTATTATCACTTGCCAAGAATGCGCCACCAAAACTTCCAAGATATGCATATCATTTTTTTATTTTTATTTTAAATTCCATTTTCTTGTTAGTTAGGACTTAACCACTATCAACAAGTATTTAATTTATATAGTATCACAGAGCTAGGATTTTTCCCCCTTTTTTTCTTAGATACAGTTTTTACTTTTCCTCAAAATGCCCTTCTGCAATTTTTACTAATATTTTTGTTGTACAAGTGCAAGAAGAACAAATGTCATAAATGAATAGCAGGCTGTAGTATCATGAAGGAATGACATCTCAAAGCTTAACTGATATCAATGACAACCATATTTTCAAAAACCAAGTAAAACTTCGTAGCACATCATCATAACATTGAAAATGATCATACATGATTTTCAAAAGTTCAAGGGGGTCCCACCTACTAGCATTATTTAGTCTTATATAATAATAGGATTTAGAAACACTTTGCGGGCAAAATTACATTGACGTTTTCAATCGTCAAAAGGCCTTTCATGTAGGTAAGGGAGAACGCCCAATGATAGATCCTAAATAGACATACTCTCATTTGGGATGATGTTTTCGACCAGTATGTGGGCCTAGTTGCCACTAAGAATTAAAAGAATAAAGAGGAAAAGGACAATGAACTGTCCCCCAAAGAATCCTAATTAACTCTAAATCTAATCTAGACTAAAATCAAACTAATCTAACCTAACTACTTCTAACCTTTCTCGGGAGAAAAAACAAACAGATAAGCATGGTGAAAGATAATACCAATAGAACAAAAAATAATTCATGCATGCCAATGGTAGGTGATAATAATAATGCCACATATACATCAACAAATAGTTGTAAAATACATTCATAACATCATTTCCATACTCATAAGAAAACATATGACATCATGAACATATAGAATAGAGTGAAGAAATAGTTCATACAACAAAACTCCATACCATTCAGGAAGAAGAAAAATGCACAAAGAATAGTCTCATGTACATCTACCAAAACCACAAGTTCCCAGAATGTCTCTTGTTCTTCATTCATTTAAAATCAATGGTACCATATTTCATTTACAAAGGGAAAAAGTCCCTCTTTACATTCAATGAGCTCTCTTTTATAAAACAAGAGAGACTCTTCATCTCTCGTGGTTGTTCATTTCATTTCGTCATTTTTACATTTCAAAATTTCTTGTACATTTTCAAAATCAAATATGCAGGAGTTACAAATAGAATATGAAGAGACTCCCGAGTGGTTATTTTCTCCTAAAGGAAGTTTACAAATGATATTCATTTAAAAATATCATCCACTTAGTTTGTTCTTGTCTTATTCTATTCATCGTGATGTTTTTGGTGTTTTTCTGTTGATTAAGATCATCCTAGCTTCTTATTCTCCATCTCTCATTTCCATTGTTCTCTTGCACGCCTGATTTTATTGCATGTAGCTTGTGGTGCGACTGTTTGAACATTGCACAATCTGTTCTTCAATTAAATCCGAGCCTCTTCTGTGTTCTATGTTTTCGAAGAATTTATGCTCTCAATATTCCAAAATTTTCTATGCCATCATGTTATTCACTCTTCCATATTTACGATGAGATATATTGAGTCTGGTTTCATTATAGCCCCAAATATGGCAGCTTGAAGTCCTAGTCAAATTTCTCCCCAATTTGTGGTTTGTTGTTTTTTTCATTTCCTAGCATTCTCTATCACTTGTCTGGCCTGAAGAACTCTCCTACTACATTCTTTAGTCCGATACATTTCCAATGAGGTATCATGGGATCAATTTTGACACATGTAGCCCAAAATATGCCTATTTGAAAAATTGTGCTTAACAACCCTTGATCATGCCCATGGGTGAATCTAGGTTGTTGATCCTTAACCCACAAATAAAAATCCCACATGCATAAGAAAATCTAACACTTAGTGGTTTAAATGTTTTTATCCCCTTAAGCTAATTTGAATAAGAACCTAGGGCAGACATAGGACCCAAGGCTTGTAATATAATTTTGACTAATTTTCTTCAAAATTAGGAAATAAAAAATAAAAAAAAATAACAAAATTAATTAAAATTAACCTACATGAAGTTACAATTAACAAACAAAATTAATAAAATTACCCTTAACCCTATGTGAAAACAAAAAAATTACTAAAATAAAAAATAAAATATTTCCCCACCCACGTGAAATTATAAATTAATAAAAAAAAAAAGAAAAAATAAAAAAAATAAATAAATAACAAATACCCCCTCACATATAATTATTGAAATGCATCCCAAAGTTTTCAACCCCAGGTCTTCATCTAGGTAATGAAATTCCCCAAAGTCTTCAACATTTATGAATTTCCGCATGTAATATTTCCTAGAGTCTTTATCATTAAGTTTTCGCTCCAACTTAAAGTCTTCATCCTCGATATAAGTGGTGAACATTCACTCCAATGAACTAAGCTTTTGACGACACTCCAAATCCACAAGGATTTTGACGAAATTACGTCCACTCGAATGGAATAAGAAGATATTAAAATAATATAATGCCTTGGTCTAAGATATCATTCCAATAGGTGCACGTTTTCCAAAATTAATTATTAAAATAATCCTCCAAAAATAATATTAAAATAATGAATGCATGCTCATCGGGGATTTGGTTGTCGGAAGGGTTTATAGGTGAGGTGAGATAGGTCTTGTAAAATTTAAATTCCAACAGTAAGTTCTGACGATGGTCTTCTGATGGGGGGTGAAGAAAATTAAAATAATAATATTTCCCCTAGGGTGCACACCTTCCAAATATACATATTAAAATAATCTTCCAACCAACTATATTAAAATAATACATGTTAGAATGGTTGGTCGTCAGGGTCTTATGGTAAGGGAGGTGGTAGGTCTTGTAATTTATTCGAATACCAAGAATCCTGACGACACACTCTTGTGAGCTCTCCTACCGACATAGCTCTCGATGGGATATGAAGATGACACTTCATTACACCTTAGGTCTTCAACAAAACACATCATTTAGCAAATAATTTGTTTATGTAACACAAATAGTTTATCCATGTAAAAACATATTTACCCCATGTAAAATAGTTTATCCATGTAAAACCATATTTCCCCCATGTAAAAATAAATATATAAAGTTAACATAGTTTTCCATGTAAAAATAAATATCTAGTGTAACTTTAGGGAAAACAATGGGGAAAACCATGTGTAAATAAACAATGTGGTTTTGTCAAAACCAATGGTAAAACATAAATAAATAAATAAATGAAAAGAAATAAATAAAAAATCTAAAGTCAAATAATACACACACAATAACACATATATATACAAAAAAATACAATTAGGAAATTAGGCCAAACTACACAAAATTCAAGGTTCCATGCCCTTCATGGTTCCATCGATCAGAGTTTTGCCAGTCATGTTCCACACCTAGGGGTTTAAATTAGGAATACAACATGTCATCTATGTTTTGAGAAACCAGGCATCAAGGAGAGTATTTATGTCATATGGTGATCAAGAACAGTTTGTGTTGGAATATTGATTGTTACACATGTCAACCCTAGACATGGGTTTTGGACCGCAAGATTGATAAAGGTATTTGGACATGAAGGAAAAATGCACATGCATATAAAACAATCATGAATGGATAGTATACATCATGCTGTTTCCGGTGGTATGTGGTAATGTCACATGGATCCTCATGGTTGAGGAGAAATGAATTTGAAGATGACAAAGTGAATTGAAAAAGGGAAGTACATGTAGGTATTCCTGGTAATTAAAGAAAATACCACAAAAATAAGAAAGTGTCAAGTCGGCCCCTAATGTTAAAAGGCTGAAGTGACACAAATGGTATAAATAAATATCATTATACATTCATTTGATAAAGTCGAATTTTTAGAGGGAAGAAGAAGTAAAAGAAGGGCGGATTTCAAGGGAGGATGAAGTCTTTGCGCTGTGTTCTAAGGTATGTTATTTTCATGTCATCTTTACCATTTTTGCTATAATTTTTTTCTAGAACGATTCATGATGAAATCGCTATGGTATTGAGAAGACATATCAAGGTACCTCTGGTAAAAATTTTATCTCATTCGCTATAATTAAGGAGATACACCTGTGGAATATAGGGTTTGTGACCAGTCCTGAAACTAGTCAATAAACAGGTGTTCTTGCAAAATAGTCATAACTTTTTCATATATAGACTCAAATGTAGTGGGATCACTTCCATTGGAAAGAGTACGGACTGTGGTGTCTTGTGTGTGAGAGTTCTTGTGAATCATATGTTAAATATTGAGTGCGAGGCATGTTGTACAAGTTGGTCTTAAGTGAACAGACCAGAATTGAATAAAGTCTACCATTCTTTCTATAACCCTTTTGGGGAGGATTCAAGGACGAAAATTAGAGGAGTTTCAGAGAATAGATTGAGTAACATTATCTACAGGATTAGAGTACCTAAGAATTGAATAATTGCAGAAATTGAATAAGTCTCGTGGTGCTACTATCAGGTTCTATGTGATGATTGGTTGATGGTGATGATTTAATATAAATTTTCATTATCTCTCATATAATTCTTGGGTGGAAGGAAGCAAGTGTTGATAGAGAGTTCAAATATCTCTTTGATATTGAGGATTGTATCTTCCCTCTTGGAGTTTTATCCTCCCTTTACATTTGGAATTCAGAAGCAATTCTTTGAAGTCATTACTCCCTTGAACAAAAAACTATTGATTATTTCTCATATATTGTGCATGGTGTATTGTGGTGTATTGGTGTAACTCTTATACTATTGTTCATTGCTCATTGGATATAATTGAATGGTTTAAGTATAAGTTGAAAAAGGTTTTTAAATTGTACTTGATACTGATTCACCCCCCTCTCAGTATCAACAGTTTGATTCAATTGTGACGAATGAAAAGCGACGAAGGGGAAGAAGACGACACTTCATGTGATGAATCAATGTCACAAGTAGTGATGAATGGTAAAAGGAGATCGAAGCCAATCGATTTCATGACATAGGTCAATCTAGTCAATTTGAACATCTTTGGGAATGGACTTGATAAGATCATGAGGATCGAGAATACAACCTGATCAAGGAATAGTTCCTTATGCCAAAGCACCATGCATAATATAAATTGCAACAGATAGTGAGAAAACATCGAGCGACGACATGACAAAGACTTACATCTATGAAGCTCAATGGGACTTAGGCCTAATTTTTCAGAGAGAGGGAAGAACAAAAAAAGGAGCCCGATAGAGATCAATCTGAAGAGGGTTGGGGACATGCTTGTGTGATAAGTGCATTTGATATCCTTGGGAGCTTCAGATCTCATTGAAATTGTAAACCAAGGTAAGTTGCTTCTTGATAAGGGTAAGACTGGAAATGATCAAGTTCAAGGTTTTGGATAAGGATAAAGGGATTCCCCCACTAGCATATCAAGGATGGAGAAGTCACATAAATGAAGTGGCCCGATGAACCTACTCTTGCAAAACAAAAAAATGAGATCAACAATGTGATTAAAAGGAGACTTGACAATATGCCATAAATATTATATTCCCTGCCTTCAAGAAAATTTATAAATGAGTGTTGGGTCTATTCAGTGATAATCATGGTTTTTGTCGATAAGTGTCTTTATACTACATGTGCCAAGTCTCTACTCAAAACAATGATTAGTTATTTTGTGATTTAGAGTTAGAGTTTGAAATAGAAGAGTAGGATTTGCATGCAAAAGCATAAAGATGAAGACATGAAGCACCACATGCAAGAAGGAAGATGCATAATTTGAATTATCAATTAGAAAAATCATCAACAACCAACTCATCCAAGACAACCATCAATTAAGATCAGACCCCCAACTCCCTCAAGATAGATAAAGAATTAACATTGGGATCAAGCAGTATAAGATTAGGCAACAATATCGAAATTTTAGCAGGGAGCCCCTTTCCTTTTGATTGAAAAATAAAAAGTAAAGGGGGGGTGGGGGGGGTGTTTGTGGCCTCAACAAATGGTGACACACTAGAAAAATTAGTTATATCTATCCGTAGAAGTCTAGGGCCTTTACTTTAGATATGAATTTTAAAGATAAGTTCAACAAAATGTAGACAATTTTCCAATAATCATGGGTACCACAATGACGCCAAAATTTTGAAAGATATAATCCAAAATTTCTAGTACTTGTAATCTAACACACCCTTTTCAAAGATCCAATTAGTGAGGTAAATTGTTTTTACTGGCTACCCACTTCATATTGGTTTTGGTTCAACCATGGGTTTTCACTTTTTATCACAAGCAAACATCTACATAAGTGTGTTCCTCATTTCTCTTTTCTCGACATTGATTCACTGTCAACAAGCATCCATAGCCCATGTTATCTCCCAATAAAAATATCTTTTTATTCTTGTCTTAGGTGATTCTTATAGTTTTAATCTCATGAGTCATTAAATAAAGTATGCCCTTCATAAGTCTAGTCAGCAATGTGAGTCATGTCACATAGGGTAAAAAATGACTTAGTGGTTGTCATGGTCATTGTCCTAGGTCATTATGGGTCAAAAGATAAGTCATTTATCTCCTATTGATGATTCATGGGCCATATAAGTCAGTTTTTGTCTTTTTAAAAGCCATCATATGTCTCTCAAATCGTGATTTGACCTTTATCTATCATTCCCCTTCATGATGGTGAGTTTGTAGCGCATCTGTGTACTTTTGTACTGGAGGCACTACCAACTCAGCTCATGTTGTCAGCGCAAAGAATCATTTCAGTGTATGGCGCGCTACAAACTCGGAGGGAAAAGGCCCTATTTTGAAATTTGAATTTTGCATGAGGAAAACTATTAAAAGGAGGTGTACCCGAGTTATTTTGACCATCATCAAATCACTAAAGGTCTCTTCCACAATTGTAGCTCGCCATCAAAGGGTTTTAAGGTTTGCATACATTCAATAAATTTCTTCTTCAATGGGATATTGTTTCTCACCATTTCATGTGCAGAGACAATTTAAGTAGGTTGTCATTTCTCTCATGGCACCAAGGAAGGACCCCATTCCTAGGAAAAGGTCAGGATCCCTATTCATATTTGAGCCTTCAGACACTTTATTGATTGAGCAATATATTAATCATGTCGACTCCTTCAAATGTTTGGGTTGTTGGAGGTTTTGCCAGAAATTGCAAGGATACCATCTGGAGATATCAAGGGACTTTGTACAGAACTACAAGGGTAGAAAAAAAAATTTGGTCCCCTATAAATCCATGTGACATTAGATATGATTGTTGAAGTGACAGAGATCCCTAGGATAGGGGAAAAATGGTTCAAAGTAAATAAAATTGAAAAGGAAGACTAGTGCCAAGATATGCTCAGACCTGAACACAGAGGAGCTGATCTAGTAAAGGATATCCCTAGGAAATGGCTGATAGAAGATTATGACAAGATATTATTCACCATTCAAAGGTTTTTCACATGTGATGGAAGATGCAACTGGGTTTTGCAGTACCATTTCAAGCTCCTTCTCCATTTCATTGGTAAGAAAGAGATAGAATTATCCTTTTTCCTCTTCAAGAGTTTGCAAAGGATGATTTCATTTGCACAAAGAAAATCTGATAAGCTTCATAAGTATATCTTCCACCATGATCTAATTAAACTTATAGTTCTTGAACAGTTGAAAAAGGAAAGAAAGGATTGGCCTACCTTATTGTTTGTATCAAACTACCACATTGATTTGCCTCATTCTCCTCCTAAACACAAAGCCTCTAAGAAGAAGATTGCAAAACCTCTGATTGACTCCTCTGTCCCTTCATCTGAGATACCACCTCCTATTGACCCTCCTGCTCCCTCATTTGAAGTAGCACTAGATTATGCCCCTTCTTCTCTTATACCTAAAATAGCCCAGCCTTCTGGTTCTACTGTCCCCCATGCATCTAAAAAACCTCAACCTTCTCAAAATATTATTCCTTCAAAACCCTCACTTGCCCAAGTCTATAGAAGAAATAAGAGAAAAGAAAAGGCCAAAGAAACTGTTATTGAAGAACAAGCATAGCCTCTTGTAGAGCTCCCTTAGATGGAAATTGAAGACAATCCCCCAATTATCCAAGTTGAAATTGACACGCTAGTTGTCAAAAGGTCCTCAAGGAGGAAGCTTGTTTTAGTAGAAGAGTCTATTCAAATCAGTGATATGGTAAATCCTAGTGCTAAGTTGTCAAAATTTAAAGCTTCCCCTCTTGAAAAGGAAGCATTGGAATCCATAGTCCAATTGAGAGAATATCCACCAGAGCCAGCTTCAAAGGCAGAGCATGGACCTAGAGAGGATTGGACTCAATTGTTCAAGGAGGCAGACAGTCAGCTTAAAGAGGTCCAAGAAAAGAATCAAAAGTTACATCAAGAAAATATCACACTTGGTACACAATTGACAAGCCAAGTAAATGAACTCATAGAGGAATGCAATCAGCTGAAGAAGAACATCAGAAGAAAGAGGGTTCAGAAGAAGCAATTGGCCAATATATACAAAAAAAACCTCAGTCTAAGAGTAGAGAATAGAAGGCTAATAGAGCACTTATACTTGGCCAAAAATATGCTTAGTAAGAAAAATTTGGCTATCTTCTTGAAGGAAATTACCTCTTCTAGCTCTCCCAAGCTTGATGATTAATTCAAGATGTTTTAAAATTTTGTGTGATTGATGATAGATGATGAAGTAATTTTTATGTTATCTTAATTGGGGATATGTATGGTATATGTGTTGAGAAGAAGCATGAGTAGTCTCAATAGGATCAGTAATCGACGTTAATATGTTCATACTTTCTTATTACCTTACATTTCTGTACTTGTGAGATTGAGCTATTGTTCATTTCAATGTTTATTCTGTGACTGATAATTTCCTTATTAGCTCTGCATAAATAAACATAAAGTCATAATTCATTTGTTATTTATACTTGACCTGTCGCATACATTATTGATGAATGTGGTAATGTTGATATAATGAGTTTCTTTCATTCATCTCAGTTAACAACTTTCTGAGCAGTACCCTTTTGGTGGCCTTGTTTTGTCCCGATTTATCCAAATATATATTGAATTAAAGATTGAGTGTGTGAGGTATTCACTTTGATCCATTTTCTACATACATCTTTAATCATTCTGATAAATTTACCAAGCTCTCTTGATCTACAACCTGAAGATACCCCTAGAGTGATAACAAATTGGCACCATTATCGGGGAAAGGAGTGTGAAGCAATCTTCCCTGGGAGACGACATAGTCCCAACTTTGATGATAGACAAAGGCTGGGCACCATAAGTTCAGTTGTAATGTTCTATCTGGCAACTCCATTGGTGAATTGTGGCTCCTAAGAAGGCACATACTCGAGAAAATCCTCAGCATCCACTAACTGATCCAGTATCTGATCCTAAGAGGATCATCAAAGAGGGAAAGGCATTATAGAAGGGATCTTCCAGTTCAGGTAGATCCAGAAATCCCTCTCTGTCTTTTCCAAAAAATCCATTAATAAAACCAACAATTGTTGAAGCTATAAGTTCATAAATTGATAGTGAAAAGATAGTTTCAGAAATTTAAGGATTATCTGATCTAACTCAAGAAGATAGTTTAGCTTTTGTTGTAGAAGACATTTTCTCATCCTCTGTAGAATCTTTTCAATCTGAAATTGAACCCAATTCATCCTATATTCATACAAATCTTATTGCAGTTGAGCTTGCCCTACATGAATTGTCTATAAAAGGAGAAGAATACATTTCCAAGATATTATCTGAGTTTTACAGAGCTTCTTATTTTCCATCTTCCATTGCAAGTCCAAGAATACCTTCTTCTCTCATTACCTCACCCTCATCTTCAATATCAGCCTCATCTCAATCCCTAGTAATTCAAACTTCTAGTGCATCTACATTTGTTGTTATCATGACAACAACACCTAGAAATCCCACTAAGATGGAAATAATTATAGCTGCTAGATATGCCCCTTTAGTATTTCCTAATCCTCTAAATGCAATGCCTACTGGAGACTATCAAAAGTATATGCCAAAATTTTCAAGGGTAGAAGAGGTCATAGCTGAAGAACCTCTTGAATTGTTTTATAGTTATGTTGATAATTTAAATATCACAAATGAATATGTATGGATGAGAGTGTTTTTGCAAAGATTATATGGAAAGGCCAGGAACTGGTTTAGAGAATGAACCACGAGATCTATAACATGAATTGAAGTTTTTGATGATACTTTATTAAAACAATGGGGGGATAAGAAAGACTTTTTGTACTACATTACAAAGTTTGGGAACTTGAGAAGGGAGAGTGGTCAATTAGTGTCAGACTTCACCAAAAAAATTAATAAAATGTACAGTAAGATCTAAGCTGAGATCAAGCTTATTGCTACCTCTACAAAAATCACATATGCCAATGCTTTTGATGCTGAATTTTGTTTGCTATTGAGAGAAAGGAGGTATGTTACATTGGCTGACATGCAATATGCAACACCTGAAGAAGAATCTAATATCCTTTCTACAGAAAAGTTGAAAGGCAGAGGAGAGAAGAGAAAACAAAAGGGAGAAGCCTCCTCATCAAGTGTTGATCCTAATATTGAGAAAATGGCTAAGATGATTGAGTCTTTTACTTCAGAATTGTCCTGGATGAAGATTAAGAAAACGCATCCTGCAAAAGGTAGAGAGACTAATACTTTCATTCCTCAAAATCCAAATCCATATAGGAGAAATAATGAGCAACATCAGATTTTACAGAGGAATAGAAATGCAAATGAATATCAGAATATCAAAACCCCTTTTCAAAACACAGTAATGGAGGAGGAGCAACCTGAAGAATATGATGAGATGCATTGTTTGGGAGACAAAGGGGATACTTCTTTCTTGACACATGCTGCCTATGAAGAAGATTTGTTTAGTCAACAAGCTAATCAAGATTCAAATGAGGAATCTATTTGTCAAACCGATGATCAAAATAGATATAATCTGAGATCTAAGAAGAGTAATAGTAAGCAAGATGAAAAAGCTCCTACCAATAAAGTTGTTTCCCTTGCAAAAAAACAACCAAGAAAAGATCAAGCTCAAGCCAAGAATTAAGTACTTCTTAAAGCTCATGTGCAAGAGGTAAGGAACCCTGACAAAGTCCCTTTCTCTTTTAGTTTTGAATTAGAAATTAAGAAGGTTAAAATCCCCATACCACTCATGGAATTAATGAAGAATGAGGCCTTCAAACAAACCATCCTCAAATCCCTTGAGCCTAAACCCATGCCAAGTGTTGTTGATGTTGTAAATCTCCAAGATGACAAGCCTACCATTGTCCTTAGTCCAATATTTGAAGACCGTGAGGAAACCTCTCCACCATTCGTTGTTTCCTTGAACCTCCATGACAAAATTCTACATAAATTCCTTTTAGATATAGGAGCCTCTCATAATATCATGCCAAAAGAAGTTACGGATGAGTTGGGTTTAGATATTACCAAGTCTTATCATGATTTATTTTCATTTGACTCTAGGAAGGTCAAGTGCCTTGGTTTGATAAAAGATATATCCATATCCTTATCTCAGTTACCAATGAGAAGCATGGTAATGGACATTGTGGTAGTTGATGTACCACCCAAATTCGGTATGCTCTTGTCTAGAGCATGGATAAAGAGGCTAGGGGGTACCTTACAAAATGACCTTTCTTATGCATCTGTCCATCTTTTTGGAGGAGAACAAAGGAGATTGTATAGGGAATATCAATTGGATTATATAATTAGTGATGAGAAGGAGCCTACTAATCATCCCATATACTCAGTTGATACAGGTTTGGGGTCTTGTATACTTCAAATTGATGATTCTTTGTCATCATCATTACAACTCATAAAGCCTATTAGAAAATATCCAGAAGTGGAAATCACTCCTATATGGAACATGTTTTTTGATGGTGCTTGTTCAAAAGAGTTTGCAAGAGAAAGTGTTGTCTTTATTTCACCTTCAAAAGAAACAATTCATTTGTATTTCAAATTGCATTTCAAGGTGACAAACAATATAGCAGAGTATGAGGTCTTGGTCTTGGGCTTGAACACTGCTAAGGACATGAATATTCAGGGGTTGAAAGTATTTGGGCATGTCAAGCTTAAGGCATACAAAGATGAGGTATGGAATCTCATTGATTATTTTCTAGACTTTAATATTTCATACATTCCTAGATCTATGAATCAACTTGTTGATTCATTAGCTGTCTCAACGAGTACTTTTAATCCACCTATTCCAACAAAGCTAAATTATGAAATCCAAGTCAAATAAAGACCATCCTTGCCAGATAATGTAAAATTTTGGAAAGTGTTTGATGATGAGGAGGAATTGGTCAGATTTTTAGAAGTCTTAGATGAGTTTTCAGCCCTCCATATAGATAATGAAAATGAAAATGTTGAGAAAGTAAAAAATCCTAAGTTGAAAAGAAAAATTGGGCACCATGATATCATTCAACTCCCCAATAATCCAATCCCTAGAGGATTAGTACCTCTTGAGAAGATTTTTGATCAGAATGATGTGCCTTTGAAACCTGATAAGAAAGAGGAAGACCCTGTTGTTTTTCAGTACAATTTAGGAGAAGAAAAATGCCCAAAAACTATAAATCTGTCCACATAGTTGACTGCAGAACTAAGAGATGAATATGGCAGCCTGATGAGATAATTTTCAAACATTTTTGCATGGGAGTACAGTGATTTAAATACCTATGACACTCAAGTGATTGAGCATAAAATCCTTCCGATGAAAGAATCCACTCCTTTTAAGAAAAAACTATGATCTATCAGTCCCCTTCTTCTACCCATAATGGAAAAAGAAATCAAAAAATTATTGAATGCTCAAATTATTAACCCACTAAGATATTCTTAGTGGGTTTATAATCTAGTTCTTGTTAGGAAGAAGAATGGGGAGATTAGGTTGTGTGTTGACTTCAGGAACTTGAACAAGTTCTCTAAAAAAGACAACTACCCTTTTCCCAAGATGGAGCATATCTTACAAAGAGTGTCTAAAGCTAGTGTCATGTATTTTATTGATGGGTTTTCAGGCTATAACTAGATCTCAGTACACCCAGATGACAAATAAAAGACTACCTTCACAACTCCTTGGGGTAATTTTATGCATGCAAAAATTCCCTTTGGGATTATGAATGTTGGGGCCACATTTCAAAGGGCCATGGAAATTAACTTTGTGGGTGAAAAGGATAAGTTTGTTCTGATATATTTGGATGATTTAACAGTGTTTTCTAACAACCATAAAGAGCATTTGCAGCATTTGAGGAATACATTCTTGAAGTGCAGGAGGTATGGGATTTCTTTAACTCCAAAGAAGTCTCAGTTTTCATTAAAAGAAGGTAAGCTTCTGGGACACATAGTGACTGCTGAAGGAGTAAAGATTGACCCTGCAAGAGTAGAAGATATTCAGAAGATATCAATTCCAAGATCTAATAAGGACATCCAATCATTTCTTGGTAAGATTAAATTCATTAGGATATTTATTCCTAATTTTTCAGAGTTGATCAAACACATCAATGACATGCTAAGGAAGGATTCAGAAGTTAAATGTCATGATGCAACAAGGGATTCTTTTAAATCTATCAAGAAAGCTCTTATGTCATCTCCTACTTTGATCAACCTTGACTAATGTAAATATTTTTACATTTTTTCATTTGCATCTAATGACACCATTGCAACAGTGTTACTTCAGAGAAATGATCAGGGGTATGAATAGCCAATGGATTTCTTCAGCAAGACATTAAGAGATGCGGAGGTAAAGTATGACCCTATTAAAAAACAAGCCTATGCTTTGATCAAATCACTTAAGGCTTTTAGGATCTATATTTTGCATGCCAAAGTAATAGCTTATGTACCATCTAGTTCAGTTAGAGATGTAATCATTCAGCCAGATATAGATGGTAAAAGAGCCAAGTGGATTTCCAAACGCATTGAGTTTGGCATTGACATTGAGCCAACTAAATTGATCAAGGGTCAGGGTTTGGCAAAGCTTCTTGCTGAGGAGAATTGTGAGGTGTTGGGAATTAATTTTATCAACATAAATGCAGAGGATGCACAATCAGAAATTTGTATTGAAAAGTACAGTCATGATCTTCCAGTTTCGAAAAATTTGTCCTCATGTGGGTGGTACAACAGTATAATACAATTTTTGCAGACCCTTGTAGCCCCTCCAGATATGAATCCTACACAGGTGAGAGCATTAAAACTCATGGCAATCAAGTTTTGTATTAATGAAAATATACTTTATTGGAAAGACCACTCTGGGATGTTGTTAAGATGTCTTGATAAAGAAGAATCAGTTCAGGTTATGCATCCATTTCATAGCAACAATTGTGGTGGCCATCATTAATGGAAGACTACATCCCACAAGATTTTGAGGGATGATTACTATTGGCCATGTTTATTTTTTGATGTTTGTTCCTATGTTAGGACATGTGACAAGTGTTAAAGGTTCACTGGAAAACATTAGCTAAAATCCCTTCCATTGAAACCCATTGTATTCACTAGACCTTTCCAACAATGGGGGTTGGACTTTATTGGAGAGATACACCCATCATCAAGTGGCAAACATAGGTGGATCCTAGTGGCAACTAATTATTTTACAAAATGGATTGAGGCTATTCCCACCAAGAATGCCACTCATTCTGTTATCATAAATTTCTTGAATGATTATATCTTTTCTAGATTTGGTTGCCCAAAAAGACTTTTTACTGACAATGCAATTGATTTTAAAGCTGATGTTTTTGTGAAGTTATGTGAAGACATGGGTATTAAGCTAGTTTACTCAACTTCTTACTATCCTCAAGGAAATGGCCTTGTTGAATCATCAAACAAAATCCTAGTGAGGATCATTAGAAAATTACTTGAAGAATATCAAAGGAGTTGAGATTCTAAATTAAAATTTTCACTATGGGATGATAGAGTGACAAATAAGAAGTTCATTGACACTTCTCATTTCAAGATGGTGTATGGAACTAAAGCCATTTTTCCTATCCAAATAGCATTACCTGTTGCAAAATTATTTTAATAAGAAGAAGGGGAACCAAATGATTTGGTTAGAAGGATTCTTCATCTAGTTGAACTTCAGCAGATAAGGGAGCAGTTAATTGAGAAGATAGAGCTACATCATAAGAATATGAAGGAGAGTTTTGATAAAAGGATAAGGAAGATGTTTTCCAAACAGGGGATCTTGTCTTAAAGTGGGATGCTTAAAGACGGGATAAAGGCAAGCATGGGAAATTTGACACATTGTGGACTGGACCTTTCATCATCACTCAAGTGCTACAGAACAACACTTTTCTCTTGCATAATCTAGAAGGTAATGAAGTATATGGTGGCCCAGTCAATGGGCATTTTCTCAAAACCTATTTCTACTAAGGATTTTTAAGCCTTCTCCATTGTAAATATCTTTTATTTTTCAGTTTTAGTCTCATAATAACTCCATGCCCAATGGAAAAACATTTTCACTTCTTTATAAGTTTTGTAGGTGATAGGAAAGGAAACTGGTCTTGCGATTCCTTGGAACCTCACAGGGAGGCTTCCATCCCCAATTAGAGACATATGTTATCTCCCAATAAAATCCTCTTTTTATTCTTGTCTTAGGTGATTTTTGTAGTTTTAATCTCACGAGTCATTAAATAAAGTATGCCCTTCATAAGTTTAGTCAGTAATGTGACTCATGTAACATAGGGTAAAAACTGACTAAGTGGTTGTCATGTTCATTTTCCAAGGTCATTATGGGTCAAAAGATAAGTCATTTATCTCCTATTGATGAGTCATGGGTCATATAAGTTAGTTTTTTGTCTTTTTAAAAGCCATCATATGTCTCTCAAATCACGATTTGACCTTTATCTATCATTCCCCTTCATGATGGCGAGTTTGTAGCACATTTGTGTACTTTTTCATTGGAGGTGCTACCAACTCAGCTCTTGTTATCAGAGCAAAGCATCATTTCAGTGTATGGTGCGCTACAAACTCAGAGGGAAAAGGCCATGTTTTGAAATTTGAATTTTTCATGAGGAAAAATATTAAGAGAAGGTGTGCCCGAGTTATTTTGACCATCATCAAAGTACTGAGGGTATCCTCCACAATTGCAGCTTGCCATCAGAGGGTTTCAAGGTTTGCATACATTCAATAAAGCCCTTCTTCATTGGGATCTTTTTTCTCACCATTTCTTGTGCAGAGACAATTTAAGCAGGTTCTCATTTCTCTCATGGCACTAAGGAAGGACCCCATTCCCAGGAGAAGGTTGGGCTCCCTGGTCATATTTGAGCCTTCAGACACTTCATTTATTGAGCAAGATATTAATCATGTCGACTCCTTCAAACGCTTGGGTTGCTGGAGGTTTTTCCAGAAACTGCAAGGATACCATCTTGATGTATCAAGGGAATTTATATAGAAATACAAGGGTGGAAAAACAAAAAATGGTCCCCTAGAAATCCATGTGACAATAGATATGATTGGTGAAGTGACAGAGATCCCCAGGACAGGGGAACAATGGTTCAAAGCAAAGAAAATTGAAAAGGAAGACTGTTGCCAAGATATGCTTAGACCTAAACATAGAGGAGTTGATCTAGTAAAGGGTGTCCCTAATAAATGGATGATAGAAGACTATGACAAGATGCTATTCATAATTCAGAGGTTTTTCACATGTGAAGGAAGATACAACTGGGTTTTGCAGTACCATTTCAAGCTCCTTCTCCATTTCAATGTTAAGAAAGAGATAGAATTATCCTTTTTCCTCTTCAAGATTTTGCAAAGGTTGATTTCATTTGCACAAAGAAAACCCAATAAGCTTCAAAAGTCTATCTTCCACCATGCTCTAATTAAACTTATAGTTCTTGAATAGTTGAAAAAGGAAGGGAAGGATTGACCTACCTTCTTGTTTGTATCAAACTACCACATTGATTTGCCTCCTTCTCCTCCTAAACACAAAGCCTATAAGAAGATGATTGCAACACCTCTGATTGACTCCTATGTCCCTTCATCTAAGATACCACCTCCTATTGACCCTCCTTCTCTTGCATTTGAAGTAGCACTAGATTTTGCCCATTATGCTCTTACACCTGAAATAGCCCAACCTTCTGGTTCTACTGTCCCCCATGCATCTAAAAAAAAATCAACCTTCTCAAAATCTTATTCCTTCAAAACCATCACTTGCACAAGTCTATGGAAGAAATAAGAGAAAAGAAAAGGCTCAAGAAATTGTTATTGAAGAACAAGAAAAACCTCTTGTAGAGCTCCCTCAAATGGAAATTGAAGACAATCCGCCAATTATCCAAGTTGAAATCGACACACCATTCCCCAAAAGGCCCTCAAGTAGGAATCTTGTTTTAGCAGAGGAGTCTATTCAAATCAGTGATATGGTAAATCCTAGTGCTAAGTTGTCAAAATTTAAAGCTCCCCCTCTTAAAAAGGAAACATTGGAAGCCATAGTCCAGTTGAGATAATCTCCACCAGAGTCAGCTTCAGAGGAAGAGCAGGGACCTAGAGAGGACTGGGATCAATTGTTCAAGGAGGTAGACAGTCATCTTAAAGAGGTCCAAGAAAAGAATCAGAAGTTACATCAAGAAAATATCACACTTGGTAGAAAATTGACAAGCCAAGTAAATGAACTAGCAGAGGAATGCAATCAGTTGAAGAAGAACATCAGAAGAAAGAGGGTTCAGAAGAAGAAATTAGCCAATATATACAAACAAAACCTCAGTCTAAGAGTAGATAATAGAAGGCTAACAAAGAACGTATACTTGGCCAAAAATATGCTTAATAAGAAAAATTTGGCTATCTTCTTGAAGGAGATTACCTCTTCTAGTTCTCCCAAGCTTGATGATTAATTCAAGATGTTTTAAAATTTTGTGTGATTGATGATAGATGATGAAGTAATTTTTATGTTATATTAAGGGGGGGTATGTATGATATATGTGTTGATACAAATCCCAAGTAGTCTCAATAGGATCAAGAATCAACATTAATATGTTTTTGCCAAGACAAGTCTTCACTTACAAAAAACATTTTGTCATGAATTTTGAAGTTTTCAAGGCTACACAGATTATATCATGAATTATCAGGCCTAAATCAACTCCTTGCAACACCTAGTTCACTCTTCAAATCAATTGTTCACTCATTATTTCCTAAAACAGTCTCCTACAACCAGTTGGTAGCGCAAAGCAGGGTTCCACAGTGTATTGCACTACAAACTCGTCAAATCTCTGTGTGTGAAAGATTCGGTCAAAATTCGACCTGATTTTTAGCAGTCAAATATTGGGTTAGTTCTCTGGCTATTAGAGGTCAATGATGATGGTCTCCTACACCCATTGGGAAGATCAGGCGGAGCTAAGGTCTTGGGATTAGTATGGGATATCTATCCCTTGAAAATAGGATCTGAAATCGTATCTTTTGTAATCTTGTAGATTTCTTTTAAACTAGTGTCATTGAGATCCATCCTTTGAGGATCTGACAACTATATTGTAAGAACTATTTAAGCCCATAGAAGCATCAACATTAAGGTTTCAAACTTGAATTCTCATATGTACTCTTTGTGATCCATACCTTTATAAATATATCATGGAATGATAAGTTTCTGCCATTGGATACTGTTCAGACTTTCTTCTTACCTTCCATTTCTGTACTTGTGATCTTGAGCTATTATTCATTTCAATGTTTATTCTGTGATTTATAATTTCCTTATTAGCTCTGCATAAATAAACATAGATTCATAATTCATTTTCTATTTATACTTGACCTGTCACATACATTATTGATGAATGTAGTATTGTTGATATAATTAGTTTCTTTCATTCATCTCAGCTAACAAATTTCTGAGCAGTACCCTTTTGGTGGCCTTGTTTTGTCCTGATTTATCCAAATATTTATTGAATTGAACATTGAGTGTGTGAGGTATTCACTTTGATCCATTTTCTACATACATCTTTAAGCATTCTGATAAAGTTACCAGGCTTTCTTGATCTACAACCTGAAGAGACCCCTGGAGTGATAACAACCCCGCTAAAGTTTCCTCAGTATCATACAAGCATATCCATGCTACCAGTAGGTGTCCATATCCCTGATGGGTTTACTTGTACTTCCCACACTTTTAATAGTACTTTCAACTTCCCTTTTATTTCAAAATATGCTCACCCTTTTAGATTTGTATATAGATATGCATATGCACATAGGGTGTGTATGATCTGGATTTATGAGAGGAACGAAATGAAAACACAGAATTATAATATGAACACAGAGGCACAATGAATAATAAAATAGATACACTAAAAATTGACTTCTATTAAATAAGAAATATGTTGAAACTGTAAAATGCAAACTGAAAACAAACTTGCTAGAATGGTGGCAGCTTATCTCCGAGAAGATATGTGATGACTACAATCATTCGAAAGAAGATGATTGTTACTATGAGTCTCCAAAGGAATTTTTAACATAAATAAAATCCATAACCCTAACCCCGGAAGATGAAAAGCCAACAATTTTGTGGACCCCGTTTTGGATAGTTTGGTGTATCAACTTCCCGAGGGCATAATGTTGGCATATGATCTCTGTTTGGGGTGCACGATAGCTCGTTGTAAAGGTATAGATGAGGATATTCCTTTTTGGGTCTCAATCAGAGCCTTTGGATTTCATTGAGGTGCCCGATCATGAAAAATCTTCGTTTAGGCCCTCAATATGGCCCCAAAAGTTTAAAACCTGAAAAACTGCTAAAAATAGTAAATTGCCTGAAGATTGTTTTTATCCAGTTGGAATAGGTGGGTGGCCACTGATATCCTCCTGGATAAATCCTCCTTACTTAGGAATAAATGGTCTCCATTGCATGGAGTTCCCGCGGGAGAGGGGAAAGCGTTTGATGAATCCAAATCTTGGTGAGCTACTTTCCTTGTTAGAGAAGTTGTGTTGCTTAACTTATTGAAGGTTGTCATGAACCCAATTGTTTGCGGGGTTGAATTAGTTCAACCAACCTTTTGTATCTAGGCTTGAATAGGCAGTGTGTAGGCACCCTTGTAGGTGAAGAAACAATATCTTATTTCTCTTCTACAATATTCTTATGTTGGATAGAAAGTTCTTGGGCCAAGGATACAGTGGTTGCAATGTCCTTTTGTTCATCGTTTGAACAGATTATGAAGAGGTTGAATTTTGCAGTATGAGATATTACCATGGGAAACTGTTTTGGTGGAACAATAGTTAGAACTACCTTCGGTATCTTGTAGAGCTAACCCCCAGAGTAACAATGACACTACAGGGTCAAGACTCATAAACAACATGACGTTTCCACATATATGGTTGGGCAAAAAGAACATCAAAAAAATCAAGAGGGGAAATATCAAACAATACCTCATCCTTGAAGGGATGGATTCCATAGGACATGAAACACTACTGGCTGACACAGAGATCTCATCCCTGGTGAGGCCACCCGATGTTGTATGGTTGAAGGTGTGGTGTTGTCGACAATCCCAACTATTTGACAACCTCTGCTAAGATGAGGTTCTTCTGGATTCTACTATCAACAATGAAATGCAATGAGGTCTCCTTCACCCACATCTGTGAATGGAAGAGGCACTCCCCCTCTTCAGGATTTGTTGGTTCTTCTGGTTGAATTGTTGTGGTCATGACAGTAGCAGTGGGGTCTGCATCGATGATCTGTCTTCTCCCATTATTTTATGAATATGGTTTTAGCTATTTTTCTTTGATCTCGACCACCAATGACTGTTTTGAGCGACATTCATCCGTGTTGTGCTAGGGGATTTTGTGGAAGTCGCACCACTTTCAATTTTCATTCTTCATATTTCAATTACCCTTTTTTCATGTGGCTTGGATTGGTTTTCAAGAGGCTGTTTGTTAGAGCCATCTTTATCATTCTTTAGTCATTGTGTATTTGCAGACCCAAACTCCTATTTGTTCTGGTGCCTAAATTTCTGCTAGATTATGACAACATATCGATAGGCAACTCCCATTGATGAGATGTCTAGAAATTCCATTTTTGTTTGGATGTACCCATGAAAATCCCCGTGGTATTTTAGAACTAGATGCCACTCTGATTCTTTGATACCCAGCTTGGTGCGCAAGGTATGGAAAGTATTTTTGAACTCCGGAAATGTTTGGCCCCTCTCTTTCTGTAGTGTGGTCCATCTCATGTACTGGTCGGCATAGTTACCAACAGGGTAATATTGTTCCTTGAACAAGTATCTAAAGGAACCCCAAGTGGGTGCAACTACAAATAATGTGGATCCCTTTATTTCCTTTTTCTCACAGAAAGTCTCCCACCAATATTCAACATGGGGGGCGACCTTGAGAAGCGCAAATGTAATATTTTCTCTATTGGAAAAGTTTTGGATAGAAAAATACCCTTATAGAAGGTTTAACCATTTATCTACGGCATCCACATCTATTTTCCCTTAAAATATAGGAATATAAAAATTTATATGTACCTTGAAAGGGGTGGTGCCTCCACTTGAGGTGGATGCATCGCTTGTCGACAATCGTCGAAGGATTTGTGCAAAGATGTTCATCATCTCGTTCCTCTGTCGCTCGAGGGATTCCTTGAGAAAAAAATTCAAAGGATCTCCTATCCCATAATTTTTTTTTCTCGTGCTATGGATGGTTTCTTGGATGTGTGAGAGCAATTGTCCTCAAGAGAAACAAGCTTGAGACCCAACTCTCTATACCCTAACCACGTCAGGGAAATGCACTAAAAAAATGACAAGGAGCAGACCGCTCTGATACCAATGGTCTAGATTTATTAGCAGAACGAAATGAAAACACAAAATTATAATATGAACACATGGGCACAATGAATAATAACAAAGATACAGTAAAACTTGACTTCTATTAAATAAGAAATATGTTGAAACTGTAAAATGCAGATTGAAAACAAGCTTGCTAGAATGGTGGCAACTTATCTATGAGAAGAGATGTGACGGATATGGTCATGCACAAGAAGATGATTGTTACAATGAGGCTCCAAAGGCATTTTTAACATAGATAAAATCCAAAACCCTAACCCCAAAAGATAAAAAACCAACAGTTTTGTGGACCTCGTTTTGGGTAGTTTGGTGTATCAACTTCCTGGGGGCATAACTTTGGCATACGATCTTTGTTTGGGGTGAACGATAGCTCGTTGGAAAGGTATCGCCGAGATTTTTCATTTAGGGGGATCAATAAAAGTCTATTTCCCTCATTGAGGTGCCCAATAGTGAAACAAATGGCATTTAGGCCCTCAAAATGGCCCTGGAAGTTTAGGACCTGAAAAAACTGCTAAAAATAGTAAATTGCTAGAAGACCATTTTTTAGCTGGTTGGAATAGTTATGTGGCCATATATATCCTCTTGGATCATTGTAGGAAGCATGGTGATACAAGAGTTTCTTTGATTTGTCAAGTAGATTTTATTCATTTTAGTTTAACCCACAGGTCTCCCCAAAAACCATCATAGTATTGATTGCTTTATTAATATGAAGTTAATGGAGCTTAAAGAAAAGGATAGATAGATACTTTCCCATTCTTATGGATTATCATTGTACACTCAGTAGGAACATGTTTTCCACCATATCTATCAGTCCATACCTACAACTAAAAACTTCATGAATCTTCATTTGTATAGAGCAACCCATGCATCTCATGACTTGCAAAAACAATTCTTCACTATGTGACCAGAATTTGACTAGCCCCTTACTCAAATTTTAAAAGTAATCCTCAAGGTAGACTAAGGAGTCAAATTAGCTCAGGGAACTACCAACATTCAAATTAAAAGATGAAAGCAATATGTCCAAGCAAAAATCAAGTGTTGAGATCAAAAGTCAATTTATGAAAAGATAAATAAGCTAAAAAAACACCTAAAGCTAATATGTCAGTCATCAAGAAAGAATGAAAACTGGCTAAAAAATAAGAATAGAACCCAACAAAAAATAATAAATGTGGGGCAACAACAACGAAAGTGTTTTCAATGAAATCTTGGAAAGTAAGTCAAGGGAAATAGTGAGTCAATAAATGTTAATCATTCAACATCAAGTCCAATAAAAGGATTCTCATGGTAAGGATCTGAAATGAATAACAAGCAAGATTACGAGAATTGATAATCTAGTGGAAAAAAATTGCAACACAATCCTCCATGTTGGACATTGGGTTCAGTGCTTCTAGCGAGTTTCACGACATGGGTTAAACCCCTCTCATGGATCCTAACTCCAAAGATTGTGGAAAATAATAACACATATGGTTTTTTGTCTAACGAGAATCATAGTCCAACAAATGGTGTCAATTTGATAGGTCCCGAGTTCGAAACTCGTCCGACACACACTGGGGGGAGATTGTTGGACATTGGGTTCAACGCTTCCTGCAAGTTTCACAACATGGGTTAACCCCCTCTCATGGATCCTAACTCTGGTGATTGTGGTGGAGACTAATTCCTGCGGGTTTTTTTCTAACAAAAATCGTAGTCCAACACTCCAATCCAATTGTCACATAGAATTTTCCTTTCATTTAGTGCAGCAAAACAAGCTTCCAGGAATCTAGAAAAATGGGTTAATGGATAATTTAGTCAGAACAAATTTTCAAAAACCAATTACATGAAATATTCCACAAACCCATAAGCTCTGAATATTTCTTGACATAAGCAAGTCCTTTGCATATTATTTTTTTAACAACAAACATTTCATGGAATGTATTTTACCAACATATCACTTTTTTTTCTGCCATAGAAAATCATCAGTAACCACAAAGATTCAAATTATTCAATCTGATAAGGAAAAGAGGAGATAATACATTTCTGGAGGTCATCAAAATAATCATTAAAATGACTTCAAACATCAACTAGATTAGGAACCAATATGTGAATATATGAACGAGAATATAGTTCCGATCAATTGTTGATTTGGTGGCAATCTTGGTTGATTAAAAAAAATATTTCAAATGAATATGAGCAACCAAATTTAGATTAACACTTCCCTAAGTTTCCTTCTTTTCAAGAAAAAAATTTTGAGCTGTTGGTCACACAAGTCATTTCCCAAACTACATAACAAGAGAGAATGGTATAATCAACTCTTAGACATTTTGGGAAAAATGCTTCCTCTAAATGACTGCAAAAAACTAAAATAATCCTAAGAAAAGCATGATATACTATTCAAAAACTTGAACTATATTGGTTTTCATAAGAATTATGCAAGTTCTAATGTAGTCATCAAGTATCCATCTTCTGTCCCTTCAGTCAAATATCACAATCTTCTTCCTGATATATAAGCACTATGTTCTCTTCTCATAATATTCCCTTTAACATGAGGCTTATTTTCATTGATTTTTTTGAGATTTAGATCCCGTAGACATTCCATATCATTCCTGTAATCAGAATCAATCAAATCAAACAAACAAGACCATTAGACTTCAATTCCATCTATCTTCTAAAGATACTAGTCCACCAACAAACCTTAGTCATAAAAATATGATTCAAAGATTATCAAAATTACACCCCAAGGTATGTGTTTCCTTTGATTATTAATGATAATGATGTGAAACATTCATATGATCATCTTCATTAACCTTGTGAGAGGCAAGCGGAAAACATTGTGTGAATAATAACAATTAAGACACTTTGGTGAGGTGCAAATAATCTCATATCACATCCTAGATGGATTGAATTCCCCATCACGAATGAAATATATCATTTAGAAATACAAATTGAATTAAATGACCAAAACCTTATTTCCATTGAGTTGAAGTTGATGTTTTGCATGATAGGAAAAACCATGGAATTGATATCCTCAAGTTCCCATGAGTTTTTGAAGTAGAGAAACCATAAATTTCACTTCCTTGAGCTTACATATGGCATATAATATGGAGAAAATGAAATGAAAAAGAAGAGTGTGTAGCATGTCTCTCCACTAGATAGGTTTTTCGTTCAAAAGAATGAGGCATATAATATGAAAAACAAAATTAGCTAGCTCATAAGTAAGAGGGATCAAATAAATATATTCTAACATAACCCAAACATGCTTATCTTCCCAAGTTATGAATAAATCAAGTTTTGGTTCAAGGAGTGCTGAAAAGTGTGGGCCTAATAAATTGATGAGTTACATCCCATGAAAAATTCACATCTTGAAACTTATTATCATGGCTAAGATGAAAATAAATGTTGAGAGCTTGAAATTTGGAATCTTAGAAGTTGCATGGAGATTTATCACCGAGGGATTTATAACTCCCAAGCATTTGAATGGCTTTGACATTAAGATAAGTGTGCAATAATCAACCATGATAAAAATCAGATCAGTCAGGAATGCAACCAGAATGAGTGATTTGAAATCAACAAATCCAAAGGATAGAAAGATACATTCCAAGAAAATATCATGTCTGAAATCCTCATTGAACTCGTAGTGCTAAGATTGAGTCTTTAGTCGACTAGTGAATTTGGGAATAAAATGATGGATTCTCAAGAAATTTCTGTAGTGGATATCAACAAAAATATTTAAATAATTGTATTGTCCACATTGTCAAAACATTTTTCCAGGGAGCTTGAAAAAATATCTCTCTATAATGTGTATAAGAGGAAACTTGGATTACGAAAGATGAAATATCAAAGGAAAAATCATCCTTAAAAGGCCATTTGAATAGAGAATGAGATATGTGTAGCTAAAATTCAAAAATTAAAACTAAAGGCGTTGAAAGAGAAATAACTCAAAAGGAAAATCATCCAAGCTTACTTTGCTAAGAGAACTCTATATAGAAAATTGTGTTGGTTGAAAGTAATCAAAGAAAACAGTCAATGGGAAACGAAACACTTAGATAAATCCAAACCCATGACAAAATAATCATCCAAAGGAATTACAAGGAGTTGTAGTGGCTTGTATTTCAAATGGGTAGAAATTAATTAATCAAAACTTCCATTCACTATGTATGGAACAACAAAATCAAAACTTAAAAATAATCTCAGTCGAGCGAACTTTTCCAATTAGAATCATGTAGATATGAGTAGGAGACAAATATGAGTGCTCATTCTCACCACAAGAGGGATGGAATAGTATATTTATTTAAAATATCCCACTTGCGAGATGAGGCAATCCCTGAATTTTTTTTTAACATGGTGTACATGCATAAAATCAATGATCTGAAAATTACGCAACACATAGAAAATTTTGAGGATGAGATAAAGTAAAATTTTTCCATATCAAAATAATTTTGGACCTAAAAATACGTTCAAGGAAAATCAACATGCAAGCCTTCTATTTATTTCCACCTTTGCTGAGAAACTCATTCAATGTTCATCCAATAGTAAAAAAGAAAAGACAAACATAAAACTAATTAAAAAAATAGAAAGAAAAGCTAAACCATGCAAAGGAAACACAATTGGCCTATTCTATCCTACTCCTATCCTACACTACACTGGATGAAAATAATGAACTATGTAAATTCGTAATGCCAATGTAGCCATAAATGTAATCCCAAGCTTGCAAACACATGTTCATGA
>SNQJ01S0037313.1:50222-74789 GCA_010110895.2 Picea sitchensis
ATATTAGTTGTTGATGGATGTAGCCTCAACACTGAGGTATTTCTAAACTCTGTAACTATTTTTGGGTTGCATTCACTAGTAATTGTCATTCATTTTTTTTCTTATTTGATTTGTTATATTCTTGAAAAGAAAATATTATTAGTTGTCAAAATTAATGGTAGAAATGGTTATATTTGCAAAACTTGCCTCTAGGAATCATCTAAAATTTATTCTTCCAAATCTAGCCAAAGGGAATATTACTTTTTGGGTTGGTCAGAAACATTTCATTAGATCTCGACATATCAGTAGAAGAGTGTTCAAATGCCTCGTCCTTAACTGTATAAATGAGTGTGAATTGAAGAGTGTTCAAAGGCCATGTCTTTAACTATATAAATGAGTGTGACTTTCTATTTCAACCAAGAATGATGTTGTATTTGTATCCTTTCTATCATGCAATGTATTGAGAGAATGATTTATGTTACAATGAATTGATTGTCAATGGAATTGGCTAATCTTGTAGTGTTTCCACGATTTAATGGCTTGAAAGAATGATTTTTCCATGAAATGAATTGAGTATCAATTGCATTGGATAATGTTGTATAAAAAATATGGTTGTGATCAATAGATTATTGTTTTCATTTGGTAATGTTGAGTTATGGTTCTTCCCCTTGTTAAGTGGTATTTTATTTTCCTTTGTGTTTGAGGTTGTGCTTTATTTCGAGAGACAAATAAATAAAACATAAACCAAACCCAACCATTATTGTGATCTTAAAAGTTTTTTATTTACAAGGTTGTTAGTTTGTTGTTTATGAGGGTGTTCCATTAGCATTAGTTATTATTAAGTGGCATCTCCCTATTCACTTATGATTGATCGGTGGGGGTGATTTTACATGTAATTCATCTTAATGTATAAGTGAACTTAATTCGATTTATTCATTCTACAAGTCATCCAACTTAATTCCACAACCTTTGTAAAGTAAAGACAACTATATGTACTTGTAAACTCAATGAACAAGTGATTTGAGTTAATGGTAAACCACTAAAGTTGTAGCATGGCTTACTGGTTAACATTTGGGGTATAGGGTTATCCATGTTAAATATTTGAATTAGGTAAAGGTAAATCAAAACTAAAATGAAGTAAACTATGTTTGTTCAAGAAGACCAAGTGTCTATGAGAGCTCTGTTCTGCAGTTCTATCCCTCTCTAAGAAGATCGAGTGACCGCGAGAGCTCTATTATGAATTCCTCTCTCTATCAGGTGCTCTCACTTCTCTTTAGCTTATTTAGTGCACACACCTTCATGAAAGAAAGAGTTGGAGGCCCACCTTACCTTCTATGTATGAAGTAGTCACCACAGGGCTTGCACTATACTATATCTCTTCTTGGTTCTTGGTGGAACATGGGCACTATATCTATATTTTAAAGGTAGCCTCAACTACCAGTCAGAAATGGTAATGTTGAATCGATTTAGGTGACCTATCTAAATTGGGGGAGAGTTAGGCCACCCACCCACAAATTATATAAATATCCTATTGTGAAATAAACACAATTGCAAACAAATTAGCATGCCTAGTGTGAAATAATTTCATGAGTATGGATGTGATGCCATGTTTCTATAAGAAGATTGAGTTTGAACCAACATCCTAAATATATATCTCCTTGGTTATGAAAAATATTTAATAGACCTCCTAAATTGTTCAAATTATTTTTTCAAGCCTCCTAAACCATAATTGAAGACATTGATAACTAATTACAATTGAGCTACATTTCATCCCTGAGCTTCCCTAGTTCAAAATAAAACACCCTTTGATATTATTTCCCTTGTAGTGGCTCAGAGAGTGTTTGATTGCTTTCATTTGACAACATTGAAGAGTCATTGAGCCTATCAAAAAATCCATACTAGACACTATAACCTTTGCATCCTATCATTCTTGACACCATGAATAGAAATTACAGTAAAATAATAGTGAAGTGCCTAAATTTGGACTTCATAAAAGCCACAAAACCAAAGCATAAATCAAAGGCCAGATTTGGGCCTTAAGAAAATACCTCATACACAAAGAGAGAACTACAAGGAAAAAGTTTCTAGTTGAAAGTATGAAAGAAACTAAAATACATGTCTGCAATATTCCACCCTAAACTTCATATTTCAACACACCACCTTCATAAATAGTGGCATCAAGAAGAAGAACAATGCCAATGTAGAATTAAAGATAACAATACTTTATGCAAAACACAGATTATTAGAATCATAGAATGATAAAAAATTATTGCATATGAAACTTTGCTTAGAAAGCCCATATGTAGCATCCACCCATGTTATTATGACAATTGGCAACATATGGGTGGGGCATTAGGCCATGGATATAAATTCACAAATGGTTATGGTATTATGCCAAGGATGGATACTCACATATGGGAATGGTATTAAGCAAAGGATAGATATCCATACATAGGTATCCAACCTTGAGTAAGAATGGATAATGACAAATGGGTATATGCTTATATTCTGAGATGACCATATTATATAGACTAGGGATGGAAATTCATAGTTGGGCATGAATGAGACAAAGTGTGGAAATTTATAGATCAGTATATTTCCATAAAACTGACAATTATATTTCAAAGATTGATTAAATAAAAAACTTTGAATGACACATCTATTAGATTATTAGACTATGCCAAGGATGAATATAGAAAGATGGGAATGCTATTAACTTAATTGGGGATGGATATCCAAAAATGGGTATTGCATTCATGGAAACATTCACAACAATTCACGGTAGGAACATCACTACTACAATAGCACTTGTTGTTAAAGAGAGTTTCCCTTGCCCGAGTTAAAGTTTATTAGTAAGCATTTTGTAATTAACTTGTCTTTAATCATTTTGGAATAATATAATAGAATTTATAGACATATGTTCCACCACCCTATACTCTAAAGTCTGATGGACTAATGTTATAAGCAAATCCCTGACATTTGAAAAATGAGGTATGTTCACACAAGTCAAACAACTTAAGGAAACCTCTCACACATAGATCAAATAGCAGTGCAAATTTTTTTATGTGGTTAAAGTTTTCAAAGAGGGGAACAATCATCAACCCCAATCAACATGGCCACTTGAGACTATATTAATGCAAAAATAAAATATATTACATGAACATCTCTCACAAAACAATCATCAACAAATCATTAGGGGAAGTTTGAGGTCTAAAATGGGCCACCTAAGAGATATAATAAAAAGTTGTGAGTTAATTATTTTGTGGGGAAGGTGTATTTACGATTCACCTCTTACACTACAATCTATATAATTTTGGTTAAGTTAAATTGAAAAGATGTCTAAAAATAAAATTAATAAAAAACAATCTATTGATATAACTAGAAATAAAAATATTTTTTTGTATATGAATTCTTGTAATAAAAAATGATAAATAATAATGTAATATTATTTTAATATAACACATGGTATGAAACACATATTCATTTTTTGAATTGAAGAATATAAAGTGTGAATAATTAAATACATGAATTGATGATTCATAACATGGGTTATATTCACAAAGTCAAACCAATATATGAATATGTATTCATAATATGACTAGAAATAAAAGTATTTTTTGATATATGAATTACTTTTAATAAGAAATGTAATACTCATTTGATAAACAATAATGTAATACTCTTTGAATCTAACGCATGTTATGAACCACACATTCAGTTTTTGAATTGGATAATATAAAGTGTGAATAATTAAACAAATGAATACATCATTCATAACATAGGCTATATTCACAAAGTCAAACCAATATATGAATATGTATTCATGTTATGATTCATGTATTCATATATTAGTAAAATAATATATGAATCGTATATTCATATATTAGTAATATATGAATACATGATTCATAACATTGATACACATTCTTGTATTAGTTTAACTAATAATTGAGTACCCACATATTCATATATCAGTTTAACTAATATATGAATATATGATTCATAACATGGATACATATTCATATATTAATTTGACTTAGTGAATACAATTCATATTACGAATCATGTATTTATTTATTTAATTAACTATAGTTTATATTCCTCAATTAAAAAACTAAATGTGTGGTTCATAACATGAGTTATATTCAAATCACATATTCATATATTAGTTTAACTAATATAAGTATTCATATATGCCCAAAGGGGTTGGATCTAATGGTGGAAAGTGGGGAGTTTTTCAATGTTGGTCAAGGTTCAATTCCCATGTGGGTCTAACATGAAGCCATGGGGACACCTAGAGGTAGTGGTCGAATGTGTGGTTACACCTAGATATATTATATTAAATGGTATTGTGACCCATGCACACATAAGTGGATTAAATCCCACCCCCATGTTCTTCAAATCTTTCTTCAAACCCACTAGCATGATTGGCTTCGAAGGGTTTTTTTCTAGGGTGACCTAGGGTCAAAACCTACTTTAGTTGAGAGGAGAAACCTAAAAAATTCATCCAACTATGGGTTGGTGTGGCCTAGACCGAGTGCGATCCTGTTGACGGGCGAAATTGACCGTCCGTCAACTGGGAGAGTGGAACCGGTCCGGGGTTGTCTAAATAACCCAAGCCGTTTGGAATGGACCACCCTGACGAGTTTAACGGCTCCGTTGGCCGCTCTAAGGTCTCCTATGAAATAGAAACAGAGGAATGATGGAAGGCTATAAATGTAACTAAACTATCATTATATTAAACTACTAGCATCGCTGAGTAAATAAAAGACTAATTGACCTGGAAACGCTCAAGTCTGCCCTGTGTATGACACAAGCTGTTTGGAGGAAAATTCCACACCATTTAGCCCATAAACTGCAAGTAAGCGATCAATATGCTGCTTGCTCCTTGAAGTGTTTACTACCGGGACAAATGAGACATATAATAAAATCATAACAATCTTCAGATGATAAATCTCTGCAATAAAGGAAACCTAATGTACGAAGCTTATATAACGAATTCAGTCTAGAAGAGACAAAGGCTATCATTCACCAAAATGAATCAACAAGCGTTATGTCTTTATCTCTTTGGAAGAAACAAGATATGTATAGCGATGAAATTATATCATTTGTATTTGATTTTAGATAGCAAAGTAATACCAAGCAAAATGATATACGAAACTTGAAACACAATGTTGATATATTGAAGAGCAAAAGCTATGACAAAACATCAGTGCTCCAGGTTGAATCAGAATTACATATCCTTATTCTCCTGGTGAGGATGATGATTATTACAAAACCATGTGGGTTTATATGAGTTTCTCACAAGTTAAAACTTCCTTGTGGATAATAACAAATTGTTTACATAATCTGGGGAAAATCCCTAAATCACTAAGCTAAGGAAATAAAATGCAAGTAAAATCGTAGATCATCCCTTAACTGCTCATGATATCTATTGTAGGCAAATTCGAATTTGCAATAGAACACAAAGATCAAGTGAAGGATTGTTTATTAAGAAACAATAAAAAATGACTTTACAGACTTAGCTACAGAATCATGTGATTATGTAGCTAGTCTAAAAAAAAGCATGAATAGATGTAACCAAATAAAATAAAATCCAAAACTAAGTACTAATGATTCAATTATTCCTTAACTCAAACCAAATAAAAAATGCGAAATGGACGGGGTAAGAATGCTCTGTTTTCCAATTGACATAAAATCGAATCAAATCTTAACAAGGCTGTTTCATCAAATGCAATCAATGGTAAACCAAAATCGTATGAGATACAAAACAATCATTATTGATTTGCATAAGATTCGTATCGTTTAATCCATTGCCAATATAAAAGCCGTCCTGTTCATGCATAACGTATCCATAGAATCAGCCATAGACTTCGTTATTTGAGTTTCAAAAGCAGTTCCACGGTATAATTATTATCCTTGACTAGTTATAGCCATAACAACAGATTGATATCATTTAGTTAAAAGGACGATATATAAATTGCTTCCATTGCAATAGGATGAAATCATACTCCATGAATATCGAGTCAAAAATCTTCATGTTTGATCACCACCCAGTCAACAGACAGAGGCACGATAAAATCGACAGAATTCATGAAGTGGGCAATAATCAACACAAATATTTACTGAGTTAATTATAGAAACAATATCGAAACCCTGGACAGAATCCAATTCAAACAATAATGAAAATCGAATAAGTTGCAATTGGTTATGTATCAACAGAATAGTATCAGATCTGGTCGAAAGACATAGAAAATAGTTAACCCATTTATCAATCATATTCATATAGAACATAACAAAACAAATCAGCATTGGTATCCGAAAATTGAAATACTAACAATAGTCTATTTTTAACAAATTCACTTATCAATAGAGAATCCAACTGAATTTTAATTTGAACAATCATATCTATTTGTCGATCCATCGAATCAAAACCAAATCCAATCGAGATCTTAAACTATAGCGAAAATTGATTCATCAAAACAAAATCTATATACAGCAAAGCATTAACATATAGCGAGGAAGCCCGATTGAAATATGTAACCGAGTTTATGAAAGTGTAATATAAATGAGTGAAAGTTATACCAGCCTTGAGTTATTGAACTTATGTCAATTTGAATTGATAATTGTTGTGGTAGACTCGACGTTTTTGAATAGGATCGAACCTGTAGTTCGTTTCTTCTTGTCGTTAGGTTGCACCTTTGCATTGACCGATGAGATTTGCCACTTGGTTTCCAAATGCGTGGATTTAGTTATAACCTGGGACATTAAAGTAGTATCTCAACCACAACCCACCGATGTAAGGTGGAGCAGTTGGCGGTCGAGGTTCGACGGTCCGAGGGTTCGTAAAGGGTGAAAGTTCAATACCAATTCAGGGTTATCCCACAGACAAGGTAAATTCTTGACAAAATCATAAGGAGGTTTGCCCCACAAGCCCTCTGAGTAAGGATAATCTTCGTGACGTTCAATCTCTGAATCGGAGTCTTCGTTGACCACGATAGGCTCTTATTTGGCATGGGGTTTGGGTTTATTCCTCGCGATGCGAGAAATTAACCTTGCATTTTCTTGCCTTGCGTGGTTTAGCTTTAGCTTTTAGGCCGATTGATTGTAGGTTTATCCAATTTCAACTTTGTTTAGTCTGCAGCCATGGGCAAAATTCGTAGGTGAAGTCGGGTTTAGGTTTGGTATGCAAAACCTTTATAGTGCAGGGGGAATAGGCTAGGTTTCGGTCACCATAGACATCAACCTATTGGAGGTTCGATTCTTCAAGAAACCAAATTCTGTTTGAGAAAATCAAGCCAAGAATCACTGACGTAACCCCAATTCATGAAGCCAATATCATTTAATCAACCCCAAATGGAAGAGTTATTCCGGTCGGCTGCGGCAATACATTTTAGCCATCTTGAACAAACTTTTATGCAGATAGTGCGGCATACTAAGTTGAAACCCATAAAACCATCAATAAACACAGGTGAAAAAAGAAAATGAACCACGTGTTACGTACCCTTCACAAGTAACGAGTTGCTTGATTATCATCAAGAGATCATACCAGTGGTTTCAACATTTTGCAGGCAAACCTCTGTCGCCTGAGCTCACTGTTTCGAGGCGAAATAACAATTTCCATGGGACATCATCTACCTGCAACTTTTGGACCACTTCTGCCCCGTGCTTGGTGGGGCCGGTTGCCAAACTGAGAAACTGTTCGGTGATTTCAATTTGGACATCTCCAACTTTAACAGGAAGCCATCGAATGATAACATAAATTGTCGAGCCATGCTAGGGTTATAACCATCAAAATTTCTCTAATGAAAGCCGAGCCACCCGAGATTTTCCATGTCATATATGCACCATCAAACATCAGCAATGCTTGGCTTCGTTGGGCTCGACTCTTACGATAGGAGCCATGGCTTATGTGCATGGTGGGGTTTGAACTTGAACAAAACAATGCGCTTGAGGGTGAAAAACGATAGGGTTTAACAACTTCAGTGCTCGAAACCGAGTGCTTGCATGCGTGTGAAGTTGGTGGGATTACCACCGCCATGCGGTGTATTAATGGCCAGAATGCGATGTTGTTCCATCCATAATCATAATCATTTAAACCATATGCTTATCGGCCAACAAATAGGTGTACAGCCATATCGGCGTGCCATCCATCGAAATAGAACCAACACCATATGTTATATTCGTGCGCCAAGTGTATAGTTCAAACCAACATATGAAATCAACATTAACCAGCGATCCATGGAAGTATCAATCAAGCATTTTAAACCAATATTGAATTCAATCGTATAGTTTGAAACTATGATCATTCAATGTAATATCAAACTCACAAGACAATGCAACAAACATCGATTATAAAATCGAAATCAAAAGATTAATCAATGCACCTTTGTGAAACTCAAACCAATGTCATTTCTTCTCGAATTAACCTTATAATATTCCCAATGCATTTGTTGCACATTCAATACATTTATACTTACAAAAGTTTTAGAACATTGCAATAAAATCATATAATTAATGAGTCAAGGAAGCTCCTTAGCAATAAGGATCAAGATATAAGACCAAAATCAATCATGATCTTTATAGAATCAAATGTAACCGGTAAATCTTCATGCTCAATGGCCTAATGTCAAATAGATCCAAATGCGCAATCAAAGGTAAGAGTAGGCCAAAGGACATAAGTTTGAAAAATCTTTTGCAATCATGTGATAAACCAATGGTCAAGTGTCTTTTCGGAAAAATCAATAAAAGGCGACGGCAAACAATGAAAAGGGTGTTTTCACACTTTCAGTTGTGAAAACTGAGTCGAAACCAAATTGCAATTGTCGCAAAATGAAACAAATGTCTAGTATGATCGATGATGATTTAATAGATTAATGGAGACAAGGGGTGTAGGCAACTTTTTTTAGAGCAATTAAAAAAATAAATTGGCTATAAACAGTAGTATTTGGGAGAAGTAGTTATCTCTGTCAAAGGAAATGAATTCAGATCGGGACATCAAAGAAAAATTTGATACCCAAAGAACAATAAAAAATCGTGCTACATCATCATCTACTATCTTTTCCAGAGAGTTTAAAGATACAAATAATAATAATCTTAAAGATCAACAAGTCATGATTTATGATAAAATCTTCAATCTTGTTGGCATGGCCACTGCTACTTGTGATCCATAACCCTCGACGAGTTGCCATTTAATACTCGGGGCTGATCTTTATCGTCAAGAATCTCTAGATTAGAATAAAAGGACTTTTTTAAAAGAGGTTATAATTTTACAGATTTTCATATACCCAACATTACTTCACTGCTAGCATGCCTGTTCAATACCCCAACAAATTTGTCTTGGCGTCATGCATACATTTAACCGCTACCAGCAGACCTATTCAATATCCCAACGGGTTTACAAACACTTTCCACGGCTCTTATTAATATTTTTTATTTTGTTTTCTTTCATGATAGTTGGTGGTGTTTGAAAATCTTATTTTTCATTATTTTCAGACCTCATCAGAATTTTGTGAAACTTTCCTTTATCCGACACCAGACATGTTTATTTCTAAAACAACTTGCTATGTGAGGGAGACATCGCACGAGTCACTCCCGCTACGGAATAAGGACAGTATAAAAAGATAAATATGATCATGACAAAATTCACTCAGAAATTGAAATTAGTGAACTTCTTTCAAACAACATTTTTCCAATATCATTTTCAGAAATATAAATCACTGATGTTTGTTTCAATCTTTGGAAGTTATTTCCTTGAAGAGATATATATGGTCCGTAATGCAGATGAAAACAGTGTACAAGCATGCATGTGTTTCAAAACGCAAAACTGATCAATCAATCAAAATCATAAAACGAAACAAAGAAAAAATAAAAACAAGGAAATATTTACATAATATACAAGGATAAAATCAGGCAAAGTATCTTTCAAGGCTTGTGTACATTCCATGAGTAGGTGTCATGCTGCCCTTCAAGATTTTGTAAATGGAAGGAACTGGGACCCAACTTTTCGGCAATCAAAAATGGCCCAAGCTACCAAATTTTGAAATTTGGTGTGTTCAGCCTTCCCTTCGTGTGGTTTGTCCCCACTGTTAAGACAGGATCGCCAACTTCAAAATTTCTATCGAAGCAGAATTAGAATCGAACCTAAATACTTTTAATCGGTTGTTGATGTTGATCCAATTCACGACAGCTTGGTTCTTACCTCTATCTTCATCAAAGCATTAATACGACTTTCTAAGGGGGACATTCTTCTTCTTGAACTTTTGTGACAATTGGAGCGAAGGAAAAAGAATATGAGGTGGAAAAATGGCTTCTCGCCATGCATGAGGAAAAGAGGAGAGTTACCTATATAGCAGCTTTGGGTGTTACCCTATCGACCCACAGTGCATTAAGTGGTGCGTTGTGCCAGTTCTTGTGATTTACAGCCACGGTTCTCTTGATAATCTTGATCAAGTTCTTGTTAGTTGATTACGCTAAAGCCGTTACTGCAGGGGTAGTAACTGTGAGGGAATGCCAAACTTTATTCCCTTCTCTAAAGGCGAACTCACTCATTTCAAGGAGGGAAAAGTATGAAACATTATCAAAGACTAGACAATCAGGTATGCCAAAACGGGTAATGATATACGAGTTAAGAAAAGCGATCACCAGACTTGTGTTAACAGTTCTTAGAGGCGTGACTTCGGACCATCGGTAAAAGTAATGGAATTAAGGCGTCACAATATACTTGTGTTGTGAGGATGGAGGGTTAAATGGGACCAATCAAGGCCCCCATTGCTGGAAGGAGAATCGGCGTAGCAGTTTGCAAAGGGAGAATTTGGTTTTAAATGTATCATTTCTGACAAATGATACATTTCGGCACAAGACGTGGGCGTCTCTAAAAAGAGTTGGCCAATAATAGCTTAGGCTCTTAAGACTTTATGGCGATGGTATTGCCGCGAAGTGACCATAACTTCTCACCATGCAACTCAAGCAAGAACTTTTCTACGCTTCATCTTTCTCAAGACAACACATCAATATGCCATCAAAATTCTGATGAAACGATTATACCCGTTAACTAGATGAAAGGAGGCGGACTTTAGTCTCAAAGCTCTTCTTTGGGCAGGGTCAAAATAATGGAGTGCTGATCCATGTTGAAGATAGTGTCTAATATCGTCATACCAAGGACTTCTGAGGTTTTTAGTACAACAAATCAAACTCTGACCACGTTGTTCCTAGGTGTGGCGTGTCGTTATCTTCTTGTTGTTCAGTTTACAAATCAACTACCAACTTACCTATTATGGCCTTTCACGATCTGTGTTGGGGTGATTACTAAGTCATACTCCTGCAAAGAATCCTGCAAAGAAGTGACCTAGTTGGCTCTCTTCTCTCCTAACTCTTTTTGCACTAAAAAGTTCCTTACGGCATGGTAGGGAACAATGACCTTGGTCCTTGACTTCAAAGATAAGACCGAATGTAACTTCCTTGAAGACAGCGTGGAAGCTTGCCGATCGACATTTGGTAGTTAAGTTCATCGCAACTGGCGGAGCTCATAATGGCGATGGGTACTTCGTTGTTCGGCATTCTTTTGAGTTAGAACCGCGACATAGGAGCGATCAAAGGCAAAGTATAGAGTGTAAGTCTTGAGAGAAATCAGGGCTCATGAGAGGCAGAGCGTCTATTATGACCTTCTTTATATCGTTAAAGGTGGTTTATGGGTCCCTAGTGATATTGGGTGTCCTTTTTTTATTAGGTTCTGGAGAGGTCGACCATTTCAGAGAAGCTGGGGACGAATCTTCTCGCGAAATTGATAAATTGAGGACTGTGAATTTCTTAGCAGGAGGTAGGTGGGAAGTTTGTGATGACTTGTGTCTCGGGGTCAATGTCGTTCCATCACTAGACTGTGAATCTAGTAATTTACCATGTTCCAGCGCAAAGATGGACTTCTTAGGGTTCGAAGAGATGTCATATTTACGACATCACAGTGGCAGAGCGACTCGTGGAGTGAGCTAGATGATCGTCTTTGTTTTTTATAATAAACGGTTACATCATCTGGGTAGACTACCACGCGGGAGTAATTGATCAAACCTTGGAAAGCAATATCCATTGCTCTCACGAAGGTAGCGCCGACGATGAAATCCAATCAAAGGGCATTTAGATAAGCATAAAGTGCTTACGGAGATACCGGAGAACCAGTTTTCAGCCCGGTCTGGATGGGACATCAGGACTTGGTTATATCGAGAGAAACCATCTAGTAAAGATAGCCTCTAGGAACCGGATACCTATTGAAGGATATGTTACATGGAGGAACGAGGATAATTATCTTTATCGAGGCGGCTTTGTTGTTGAGGTTTAGGAAATGCGACACAAGTCAATTTCCCGTTTTCAACTCATATTGGGATGAGGTTGGATACCCATTCAGTATGTCTAACAGGAAAAATTATTTTAGCACTTAGGAGTTTATTCAATTCTTTTGTGCGATTCGATTCTAGCTTGGGGTGCATTTTCTCGGTTTGTTGGAAGGCAAGGTTTGGGGCTTCATTGGGATGACATGTTGTATAATATTAGGATCAAACATTTTAAGATCTTCGTAAGTCCAAGCAAATACGTCATAAAATTCTTTAAATAATTTAACAAAAGCAGTTTTTCTTGTTTAGAACATCCCAAACCTAAGTTGATACAGCGGGGTTTCACTAGTTCCTAAATTGAATTTTTCATAAGTTAATGAGGAACTGTGGTTTTACAATTGACCATTTTTAAATTTATACTTCAAAATCATAAACTTTTCATCTAGCAACAGATTTTGGTAAAGAATTTACCATGTCCGATAGAGCTTGAAGAGATTTCGGATTAGGTATTACCGTAAAGTTATGCAAATTGTCATCATGTGTTTTTTCATCAATCACGGCGATTGCCTTGGAAGGTTTCTTCCTTGTGCAGAAAGTTAATGATCTGTGATCATCGTCAAATACTCTCCAGTTCATGATATTGTCGAAACAAAATGGTGAACAATAGCTCCACGGAGAATACGTTTGGAGATAAGCCTTCTGGAAAAGAAGTTAGAGGCAACATTAGCAAGTAGGTCTGCTTCGGTATTACTTGATCTAGGAATGGAATTTATAATAAAAGCAAAATACATTTATTAAACTCCATACCTGGTTGATAACATTTGAGATGCGGGGTAAGACAATGTATAGAATTTCTCACTGTCTAACCACTATCTCGAGTCGCCGAATACAACTAAATTCTGAATGTGCATGTCTAGCGACTTTTCTGAGACCTTGTAATAAAGCCTCATATTACGCAATGTTGTTGGTATTCAAATTCCAACCTACAAGCCAATAATGTTTATTACCTGCCGGATCAATGTGATGCAGCCAGCATCGGCTCCTTCTTTTGACTTGGAACCGTCGAAATACAAAGACCAAATTTGATTTTCATGGGGCTCTGAGTTGTTGGATAGAAGGCTGTTGGTTGATTACGTACTAAGATCTCGGACTGTTGTCACGGATTGTTGATAGGTGAGACTTCATTTGTGAAATTTCTGAAGGTATGCATCCCTTGGACTTCAGATGAATCAACCAGAGGAAGATGTGTATAGTTCATTGGGGTCATTCAAGTCTGTTACCATGAACTTGAGAATTGCTTATACGGTTAACGATCTTGTTGGAAGCATGGTTTTCTACGGAATACATAAGGTGAGGACTTGGATCCGTTCTTGAAGCAACCGTATGGTTCTCTGACCAGTTCCTGCTCAAAAACATGCCATATGCTTCTGGAATATCCACCACAATTATATCAATAGCATGATGAACCTTAGGGTTAAACGATAATATAATCAATACATTTTTAACTCACCCATAACCTTAACATCTGTTCTATCAAGATGTATAATTTTCAAAGAAGATGCTTCTACTTCAGCATTAATCTTCAACAGAAATGTGCACAAATATATGGTTGACTCAGGAGCCTCATCAAATGTCATGCCCTGGTCAACCATACAGTTATGCACATTTCTGTTGAGATTTCGAAAGTTAAAAGAAAGGAGGAACATTCTTGCGAGGTACTTAGGTTAGCTTGTGGTTTCTTACTCGCATTCTCTGCGACTACTTTATCTGAATTATTTACATTTTTATTTACATTGTTATTTACATTATTCTGAGTTACAGGGAAGGCTTCCTTTACCTTGAGGATCAGTATTATTTTTAGAAGAAGTCTTACGTGGAACTTTGCTTTGTACAAACTTATTACCGTTTGAATTACCATTCTTTCCATTATCCAAAATATTTTGCAACATCTTCCGTAAAAAATGGAAATTTCAGCAACTCATAAATAGAAATATTGGCTGTAATTTCCCTAAGATCTTCAACAACATCATAATCTATTTTAGGGATAGCATTACTACGTTTAGTTTCTATTGATTTAGATGATTTTGGAGGTAAGTTGTAGTGTTCTGTGGGAGGTTTATTGGTCTTGCTCCTAGTTTTGTAAGGGTGCACAGTCTCAAGTTAGCTTGGAAGATGCTATCTGAGAGGTGTCCAAAAAATATTTGGAGAAGAATCCTCTTCTTGGGTTGTTTCTGCTCAACTTCCTCTCTTGAGGGATGTCGGAGGAATCAAGTCATCTTGGGCTCCCAGAATTGTCTGTAGAGCACATTACCAAACACAGGTTCAAGCCTTAGGGTTTGGATTAGGCCGGTTATTTTGAAAAGGCTTTCGGAAAGGAAGTTTGTAGGTGCTGTCGAAGAAGCTTCTTCAATCAACCTTTTTAAGTCTGACTTGATTAGATAACTTTGTACAACTTTGGTTAAATTTTCCAAATCGAGTTTTCAGGTTGTGTTTGTTTTGTGTATTGGAGTGCGGGAAGAATTTCGATCTTTTTCTTGGAAGAGAAACAGTCTCTAATTTCGTTGCTAGTAGAATATTTAAGGCTAAGTATATCTTTCAATTTGAGTAGCCTCTTCAAAGGCTTCTAACAACGATGGCATTTTTGGATCTTTTCACCCCAAATAGCTATACTTTGATGTGAAAGCTTTAGTGTAGTAAGCTATTACAAGACTCTCAACGGGCATAGAATCTGCAGGGATTCTATTCTTAAAGTGTTAAAAGAAATCTTTGATTAAAATCTTTAACTTTTCTTTTGCATTTCATTTTAAGTTTGAAGATCCATGACTAAGACTTAGGGAGGTTTTCCATCTCCGAATTTTTCAAAAAGCATGATTCAAATTTTTCCCATGACACTATAGTGTGAGGCTGCTGGGCAAAGTACCAAGTGGATGCATTACCCTCAAGGTGTAAGGGAACAACCTAGGACAACATCTTCATGTTCTACGTTACGGAGTCCGATGGCTAACATAATTTTTTTGATATGATCTGACTATCTGTTTTGAATGGGGATCAAAACTTAGGAAGCCATTTCTCCGGTGCTTAGGTAAAGGGTGTTGGTCTCTAGGTACAGCTATGGCATCTTGGTCGAGATAAGGTCTAGTAGGGTTTTTCTGGTTTTCCATTGGGGTAGTTGGTGTGGAAGGACGAGAAATGATTTACCTTAGATGGAAAAGGAATCTCCTCTGAAGGAAAGGAGATGAGGGAGGAGTGGTGAAGAGGTATCGATCCTCACAGGTGGGATTTGTGTTTGGATCCATGGGATTCACAGTGAGGTCTATATCACTTAATTGTTCTCTGGAGCTTGAGGAAAGTCTAAGGATTGACCCGAGGCGTTTGGTTGCCTAAATTGTAGGAAGGCTTTATGTGATTTGAGATTGTCTAAAAATTTCTTGAATATCACCACATGTAGGATTAGGAGTTGCTGGCTCAACTGTGTCGAGGATCTTAGGTTGAAAGTAGTTGTTGTTGGGGGAATACTATGAGCGGGGATTCTAGTCACTATAGGGGAGTGATTGGGGGGAGGAATCTTGCGACCACTCGTGCCATCAATTTAGTTAAGCCCTCCTTCTAAGCCATTTGTTGTGGTAGTGGCAGATCCATCAGCTGGGAGAGTGGAACCGGTACGAGGTTGTCTAAATAGCAAGCCGTTTAGATGGACCACCCTGACGAGTTTAACAGCCCCGTTGGCCACCCTAAGGTCTCATAAGGAAACCAGGAGAATGATCTGAGAGCTACAAGAAATCTAACTAAAGTAAAATAAAACAAATGAAACTATATTTGTGGAGAAAACTTAACTAAAATAGGGAAATTAAATCTAATAAAGAAAATTAAAATAACTACACTAATCTAACTATAAACTACTAGCTATTATATGTACAAGATACTAATTATGATTATAACAACTCAAATCAACTATCTAATTATCATTCTCAATATTCCTTATTCCTGTAAATGTACACTATATGGACCAACCCTCTGATTTGATTAAAGGCCTCAAAAATCATATGTATTACCTTCAAGACAGTCCATGGATCTCTTTTTATTTTTGTATTTTATGAAAAAGGAAATACAAACTACTGATAAACAATCTAATATATATTAGCGAAATTAAACAATGTAATATCGTCTAACTAGACTATCATTATATTAAACTACTTAACATCCATTCAAAATAAAGAGACTAATTGACTTTTGAGCGGCTCAGGATTTCTATACAGTATTGGGATGACTTCTTAGGCTGTTTGGAGGAAGAAATTCAAACCATTTAATCCTTAAGCTTCTAAAAATCGATCAGCTATGTTGCTTCTTGAAATGTTTTACGGGACAGACAAGATGTAAAGAAAATCATAACAATCTCTTGATGATAAATCTCTGCAATGGGGAAGCCTATTACATGCGGAAAACTTATATAACAATTCAATCTATAGAGAGAGACAAAACTATCATTCACAAAATGAATCAACAACTGTTATGTCTTTTATCTCTTTGGAAGAAATAAGATATGTATAACGATGAAATTATATCATTTATTATTTGATTTTTGAATGTAAGTAATACTAAACCATAAATAAAATGATATACAAAACTTGAGAACACAATGTTGTTATATTGAAAAGCAAAAGCTATAAAACATCAATTCTACTCCGGTTTGAATAAGAATTACATATCCTTGTTCCCACAGTGGGGATGATGATTATTACAAAACCATGGGTTTATATAGGGTTTCTCTGGGTAAAACATCCTTGTGAATAATATGAAGTGTTTACATAATCTGAGGGAAAATCCCTAATCTCCTAAACTAAGAGAATGAAATGCAAGTGAAATCTTTTGAATATCTCCTAACTGCTCATGATGTCTATTGCTTGGTCGATTTTACTTTGCCAATAGAACACAAATATCAAATTAGAAGGGTATTTTATAAAGAAACAATAAAAATCTAATTCTCCAGACTTAGCTACATAATCATCTGATTACGTAGCTAGTCCAAAATAATAAAACAAGGATGGAGAATATAGTAAATAAAATCAAATCAAAAGGTAATTATCTATCTCAAATAAAAAAGAATGCAATGGGGACAGGGTAAGAATGCTCTGTTTTCCAATTGACATAAAATAGAATCAAATCTTAACAAGATTGTTTCATAAACACAATCAATGGCTAACCAAATTGTATGAGATACAAAACAATCATTATTGAGTTGCATAAGATTCATATCGTTTAATCCATTGCCAATATAGAAATCGTAAATGATTTCTATGCATAAGCTATATCCATAGAATCCATCCATAGACTTCATTCTCTGAGTTTCAAACAGTTCACAGATATAGTCGTAATTATCATTGTTAGTTATAGATGTAACAATTGATATCATTCAGTAAAAAGGGCGATATATAAATTTCTTCCATTGCAATCGGATGAAATCATACTCCATGAATGTCGACTCAAAATACTCATGTTTGATCACCACACAGTCCAACAGACAGAGGCGTGATAAAATCGATAGAATTCATGGACTGGGCAATAATCAACACAAATCTTCTTGAGTTAATTATAGAAACAATAATTAACATACAGACGGAATCCAATTCAAACAATAATGAGAGTCGAATAAGTTGCAATTGGTTATGTATCAAATGAAAAGTATCAGATTTGGTCGAAAGACGTTGAAATAGTTAACCCATTTATCAATCATATTCATATAGAACATAACCATTTCAAATCATAGCATTCACTGTATCGAAAAATAGAAATACCAACAACAATCTATTTTTAACAACTTCACTTATCAATAGGGCATCAGCGAAGTTAAAGTTTGAACAATCATATCTATTTGTCGATCCATCGAATCAAAACCAAATCAATCGAATCTTAAACTATAACGAAAAATGATTCATCAAAACAAAATTATACAACAAAACATGCTTATGTAATAGGTAATTGAAATATGTTACCTGAGTTTATGAAAGTGTAATATAATGAGTGAAAGGATATACCGGCGCCATCTTAAACTATAACGAAAATTGATTCATCAAAACAAAAATTATATACAACAAAGCATGCTTATGTAATAGAGCAGGTGAAATATGTACACAGAGTTTATGAAAGTGTAATATAAATGAGTGAAAGTTATACCAGCGCAGTTGTTGAGACTATGTCATTTTTGAATTGACAATTGTTGTAGCAGACTCGACATTTTTGAACAGGATTGAACCAGTAGTTCGTTGCTTCTTGTCGTTAGGTTGCACCTTTTCATTCTGACCAGTGAGCTTTGCCACTTGGTTTTCCGAATCATGGATTTTGGATTGCAACCTTGGGACATCCAAGTAGTATCTCTCCAACCACAACCCACACTGATCACAAGGTGGAGCAACAGGTTGAGCAGTCGAGGGTTTCGATGATTCACCGAGGGTTCCATGGGGTGGTTCAATACCAAGGAAATCAGGGTTATCCCGTAGACAAGGAGGTAAATTCTTGACAAAATCATAAGGAGGTTTGCCACACAATCCCTCTGAGTAAGGATACTCTTCGGCGAGAAAACGTTCAATCTCTGAATCAAAGTCTTCGCTGACCACGATAGGCTCTGATTTGGCAGGGGGTTTAGGTTTATTCCTCGCCATGCGAGAGATTAACCTTGCATTTTTCTTGCCTTTAGCATTAGTTTTAGCTTTAGCTTTAGGCCGATTGGTCGCGGGTTTATCAATTTCAACCTGTTTAGTCACATCCATGGGCAAATTCGTAGGTGAGTCGGGTTTAGGTTTGGGTAGCAAAACGCTATAAGGCACAGGGGGAATAGGATGGGTTTCAGTCACCATGGGCTTATCAACCTGTGGAGGGTTTGATTCTTCAAAGCCATTACGGCTGAGAAAATCAAGCCAAGAATCACAACGTAACCCCAATTCATAAACCAATATCATTTTAATCAACCCCAAATGGAAGAGGCTGGTGTCAGCCTGGCTACGCTTGTACCTTTTAGCCATCTTGAACAAACTTCTATGCAGATAGTGCGGCATACTAATTTCAAAACCCATAAAAACCATCAATAAACGCAGGTGAAACAAGAAAATGAACCCGTACCTGCCCTCACAAGTAACGAATTGCTTGATTATCATCAGGAGATCATACCAGTGTGGTTTCAACATTTTTGCAGGCAAACCTCTGTCGCACGAGTTCACTATTCGAGACTGAAATAACAATGTCCACGGGACATCATCTACCTTGCAAATTTTGGACCACTTCTGCCCCGTAACAGGCAGGCCGGTTTCCAAGCTGAGAAACTGTTCAGTGATTTCAAGCTGGACATCTCCAACTTTGGCTCGGCAGCCATCGAATGATAACGCAAATTGTCGAGCCACAGTGTGGTTATAACCATTGAATTTCCTAATGAAAGCAAGCCACCCGAGATTTTCCAGGTCGCTATACGCACCATCAAACATCAACAGTGATTGGCACCCGTTGGGCTCGGCCCTTACGAAAGGAGCCATGGCTTATGTGCATGGTGGGGTTTGAACCAAACAAAATAATGCACAGGGTCGAAAAACGATAGGGTTTAACAGCTTCAGTGCTCAAAGAGGCAGGGATTAACTGCATGCATGCGAAGGTGGTGGAATTACCACCGCCATGCAGTGTATTAATGACTGAGTACAGTGTTGTTCCATCCATAATCATAATCGTTTAAACCATATGTATCGTCCAACCAAATAGGTGTACAACCATATCGACGTGCCATCCATCCGAAATAGAACCAACACCATATGTTATATTCATGCGCCAAGTGTACAGTTCAATCCAACATGAAATCCAACATTAACCAACGATCCATCGTATCAATCAAACGTTTTAAACCAATGTTAATTCAATCGTATAGTTTGAAACTATGATCGTTCAATGTAATATCAAACTCACAAAACAATGCACCAAGCATCGATTATAAAATTGAAATCCAAAAAATTAATCAATGCGCCTTTGTGAAACTCAAACCAATGTCATTTCTTCTCAAATTAACCTTATAATATTGCCAATGCATTTGTTGCACATTCAACTGTTTATACTTCAAAGTTTTTAGAACATTGCAACCAAAAATCTCATATAATTAATGAGTCTAGAGCTCATAGCAATAAGGATCAAAGCATATAAGACCAAAATCAATCATGATCTTTATAGAATCAAATGTAACCAGTAAATCTTCATGCTCAATGGCCTAGTAATCAAATAGATCCAAATGCGCAATCAAGGTAAGAGTAGGCCAAAGGACATAAGTTTGAAAAAATCGTTTGCAATCATGTGATAAACCAATGGTCAAGTGTCTTTCAGAAAAATCAATAAAAGACGACGACAGTCCAAACAATGAAAGAAGTGTTTTCACACTTTCAGTTGTGAAAACTGAATCGAAACCAAATTGCAATTGTCGCAAAAATGAAACAAATGTCTAGTGGCAGAATGCGACGATGATTTGTCGTTAATGAGACAAGGGGTGTAGGCATATTTTTTAAGAGCAATTAAAAAAATGAATTGGCTGCCAACAGATCCCCAGGTTATTTTGACTGCTTAGATGCCCCTAAGTCACATTTTCTTAACCAAAGACTAGTCCTGCAAATCACGAACACTGGAACTGGAACTATGACCACTAGAGTGCCAGGACTCTGGGATGCCAGGGTCACCGGTGCCAACCCTTTCACACTTCTTACCATCTACATTTCTAATCTGGTATGCACAACCAGAAATTTCGGGGCACCAGGATATCGGGGTACCAACACTACCTTTTCCTTGGTTTAATAATTCGTTGGGACCAATAGGTCAATATAATTTCGACTGTTCATTTGGTGTAATCCCTGATCAAATCTCCACCGTATAATTCTTCAACACTTATAAATGTTTGGTTGTGGGGACCACTCACAAAACCATTAATCAAAACCTTGCTATCGAGTTGTCGACACCTTAGAACTTTTACAATCATTTTGGCAAATGCATTGGATCCCGATAATTCAATATGTCAGGGCTATTCATACTGGATGTATCGGTCTTAATAGTTGCTAACACAATGGATTCATTGATGGGAGATATTCAAGTACTAATAGGAGTCATTGACCTAGATAGAATTCGATCTACAATCAATCAGGGTCGTCAATCTTCTACACAGTTAGATAACTGAATTTACTCATTCACGATACTGTGTTAAATCTAGATCATCGTTGATCCTTTCATGATCAATGGTGGATCACTATCTTCACAGAATACCTCACTCTTCTCTAGTTAGATTCAATGGCATGATTATCATGGTTAAATGACGGTCATGACTTGATATCAGGTTGATCTGATGGTCATTTTTCCTCACTATTTGTTAACCAGTTTAAACCTCTAACTAGAACCCGATCTGTATTATGTCAACTTCGTCGATCCTTTCCAGTCTGAGTTGAGATTCTAACTAAAACCCTGAAACCTGCACAAACAACTCTGGAAGATATTCTCACAATAACAAAAACCCGATCTAGACTATCACAATATTAATTACTCAATATATTGTTAGAAATGAAGAGAAACAATAGCATTGTTAAAATAGAGATTCATTCATCACAACAACACAAGGAAGGTATAGAAATTGCAGTTCCATTCAAACAATTATATACACAATACCTCCACACTCTATTTTGTAATCTAATTTACAGAAAACAAGGCCTTCTCGTGATTTTCTATCTCAGCTTGATTTTATATTTTTTTGGCATTGAATTTGCCTTTAGACCAAACTTGGCCTCCTTCACTCACACATTCTCTAACCCTCTTTGAATCTCAATTCCCGTAGACTTATATTTTAATCATGGAATCTAAACTTCCAACCCAACAAAACAATTCCTAAGAATTTGGAACTAATTACAATATTTGCACTTTGACTCTACACAATTGATGTGGATCCAATTGATCAAATCCTCCATACTTAGAAAAATCCATCTAACCCAACTAATTAGCTCAATTAATCCATTTACATAATAAATAGGAAAACAACCCTTTTTCTTTCTAACAACTCTATTATTCTAGAATACAATTACAAACTTAGGAAAACATAATCAAAACCATTCAGGGAACCCAATCCCTTTAGAAAATTTCAAATACCCCTTAGGTCTGTTCAACAAGGTTGTTTTAGGAGGTAAAATGCTCCTGCATTAGACTCCCAGGGTTAAATATTTCCATGATCTCCTGATCATTAGTCTCCATTTTTTGAAGTTCTCTTCGATCCCAAATTTGATGTTGTTGTTCACTTGCCTTGTTGTTGCATTGTTGCTTCCTGCAACCTTCCAGGATCCCAAACTCTACTTTGTTGTTTTGCAAACTCCTTACTTCTTTCAGTAGATTGTACTTGCATGTTCTTCTTCTTCTTCTTCTTCTTCTTTGGGTATTTCCACTTGGAAATATTCGTCAAATGCTTCCATAACTCATTCAATTCAATGTCTAGTCTTGCCTCTTGTTGGTACACATCATTGTTGCAATTTGTCTGCTACAAATTTCCACATAAATTTTGTATGGCTGCCATCTTTTTGTCTTCACACCTCTTTTTGTCCTAAAATTCTTTAAAACATTGCTCACTAAATAAAACTTTATGCAACCAATATTGCATATATCTAAGTTGCATGCTCAGTCTACATGATTGCTTAAAAATAAATTGTGTTTGGATTCTATTAAAATGACATATTTTCAGTAAACACTATATACCTTTTTGCAAAGACTTCTCCATGATCATACACCAACAATCTTCAGCACCATCATCATCCTTCACTTTAATTTCTTCTTTATCAATTTCCATACTTACATCACTATATTCCTTCATGACCCATTCCAAGATTCCATGTACTTCATTAATTGAATTATTTCCAAGCCAATTCATTGTTCTTTTCACATCTTCATCCTCCTTGTTATCTTCAACAACACCCGCATTCTTTGAACGTGCATGATCTCCCTTTTCACTGCTTTTATGAGACATTGATGTCTCTACCTCTGATATGACATATTTCTAGATATGTCTCTCCTCTATGCTCTCAAAAGGAAATTATTCATCTTCCTCATCCTTTATGACATATTTAAGTGGATGCATATCTTTATAACTCGCATAATATGTACAACCTACAATCACACACAATTTATTAGTTTTAAAACATGAGACTCTTGAATCAATTTATATTCTTCTAGAATCCTTTCTTTATGTTGGAATGAACTTTCCAAGATCTCTATGAGGTCTTCACTCTAAACCTCATCTTCCTCTCCAAGCATTACTCCCTTCTCTGGTTCAAAAAAGTAAATTGTTGGTCCTACTTCCAAGGAATTTATGTACTCATCTTATCTGAGTTCTTCTTCTCTGATCCAAGTATCCAATTTGTGCTTCAATTTCACCTGCAACATATGCCATTTAACCTTTCTCTTCCTCAATACCCATCAATATCTCTAATCTTCATCACCTTCTTGTAGCAGCTTCATTAATATACTAATTTTGTCCTTCAACTCAACAAATTCCCTATCAAATTCTTCTTGATTCATCTACTCTCTGCCAATTGTTCTAGAATTATCTTTCCTCTTGATATGTCTCCTCTTTGAACCACTGACATGACTATAAGTAGTCATCCCCATTTATTCCCTTTGTGATCTTCTCCTTTCCCACTGTGAGCTACATCAAGCCTTTTCATTCTATAGAAATTCTCCTTACTTTTCCACTCAATACCTCATCAAGCTTTCCTCATGAGCTTGACCTCTCGGTATCCTTTTGATTCTCTCATATGGAACCTTTAGATAATCCTCTAATCCTCAGCTTCAAAATTTGTAGGCTTCTACACTCCACTCACTTCCTTTTGAGAACTATACTAGTTCTCTTCTCTTCAAAAAATTATCACAACTTCTCTTTGTTGTGCGGTTCCTTATACCACAAGATTTATCTCCACCTAGTGTTACCTGCAATCACAAATTCTTCTTAAACAAATTTATTTCAAATCATAACTTCATTACTTGCAAGATCTATTCCAATATTTTATCTTCTCAACATCTCTTCTTAATTATGTTCCTTGGATGGAATGGCCTCAATTCTATAACCATCCACTAAGGCAATTATATATCCAATTTTGTTTTCTTCCTATCTACAAAATATGATTCTTCAATTTCAGAGAAAAATTGCGCTCTGATACCAAAAAATGATGACCCACCAGGTCGTAATACCCACAGGTGAAGAATTCTAATAAACTCTGGTAGTGCC
>SNQJ01S0037313.1:74799-94953 GCA_010110895.2 Picea sitchensis
TCCACACTCTATTTTGTAATCTAATTTACAGAAAACAAGGCCTTCTCGTGATTTTCTATCTCAGCTTGATTTTATATTTTTTTGGCATTGAATTTGCCTTTAGACCAAACTTGGCCTCCTTCACTCACACATTCTCTAACCCTCTTTGAATCTCAATTCCCGTAGACTTATATTTTAATCATGGAATCTAAACTTCCAACCCAACAAAACAATTCCTAAGAATTTGGAACTAATTACAATATTTGCACTTTGACTCTACACAATTGATGTGGATCCAATTGATCAAATCCTCCATACTTAGAAAAATCCATCTAACCCAACTAATTAGCTCAATTAATCCATTTACATAATAAATAGGAAAACAACCCTTTTTCTTTCTAACAACTCTATTATTCTAGAATACAATTACAAACTTAGGAAAACATAATCAAAACCATTCAGGGAACCCAATCCCTTTAGAAAATTTCAAATACCCCTTAGGTCTGTTCAACAAGGTTGTTTTAGGAGGTAAAATGCTCCTGCATTAGACTCCCAGGGTTAAATATTTCCATGATCTCCTGATCATTAGTCTCCATTTTTTGAAGTTCTCTTCGATCCCAAATTTGATGTTGTTGTTCACTTGCCTTGTTGTTGCATTGTTGCTTCCTGCAACCTTCCAGGATCCCAAACTCTACTTTGTTGTTTTGCAAACTCCTTACTTCTTTCAGTAGATTGTACTTGCATGTTCTTCTTCTTCTTCTTCTTCTTCTTTGGGTATTTCCACTTGGAAATATTCGTCAAATGCTTCCATAACTCATTCAATTCAATGTCTAGTCTTGCCTCTTGTTGGTACACATCATTGTTGCAATTTGTCTGCTACAAATTTCCACATAAATTTTGTATGGCTGCCATCTTTTTGTCTTCACACCTCTTTTTGTCCTAAAATTCTTTAAAACATTGCTCACTAAATAAAACTTTATGCAACCAATATTGCATATATCTAAGTTGCATGCTCAGTCTACATGATTGCTTAAAAATAAATTGTGTTTGGATTCTATTAAAATGACATATTTTCAGTAAACACTATATACCTTTTTGCAAAGACTTCTCCATGATCATACACCAACAATCTTCAGCACCATCATCATCCTTCACTTTAATTTCTTCTTTATCAATTTCCATACTTACATCACTATATTCCTTCATGACCCATTCCAAGATTCCATGTACTTCATTAATTGAATTATTTCCAAGCCAATTCATTGTTCTTTTCACATCTTCATCCTCCTTGTTATCTTCAACAACACCCGCATTCTTTGAACGTGCATGATCTCCCTTTTCACTGCTTTTATGAGACATTGATGTCTCTACCTCTGATATGACATATTTCTAGATATGTCTCTCCTCTATGCTCTCAAAAGGAAATTATTCATCTTCCTCATCCTTTATGACATATTTAAGTGGATGCATATCTTTATAACTCGCATAATATGTACAACCTACAATCACACACAATTTATTAGTTTTAAAACATGAGACTCTTGAATCAATTTATATTCTTCTAGAATCCTTTCTTTATGTTGGAATGAACTTTCCAAGATCTCTATGAGGTCTTCACTCTAAACCTCATCTTCCTCTCCAAGCATTACTCCCTTCTCTGGTTCAAAAAAGTAAATTGTTGGTCCTACTTCCAAGGAATTTATGTACTCATCTTATCTGAGTTCTTCTTCTCTGATCCAAGTATCCAATTTGTGCTTCAATTTCACCTGCAACATATGCCATTTAACCTTTCTCTTCCTCAATACCCATCAATATCTCTAATCTTCATCACCTTCTTGTAGCAGCTTCATTAATATACTAATTTTGTCCTTCAACTCAACAAATTCCCTATCAAATTCTTCTTGATTCATCTACTCTCTGCCAATTGTTCTAGAATTATCTTTCCTCTTGATATGTCTCCTCTTTGAACCACTGACATGACTATAAGTAGTCATCCCCATTTATTCCCTTTGTGATCTTCTCCTTTCCCACTGTGAGCTACATCAAGCCTTTTCATTCTATAGAAATTCTCCTTACTTTTCCACTCAATACCTCATCAAGCTTTCCTCATGAGCTTGACCTCTCGGTATCCTTTTGATTCTCTCATATGGAACCTTTAGATAATCCTCTAATCCTCAGCTTCAAAATTTGTAGGCTTCTACACTCCACTCACTTCCTTTTGAGAACTATACTAGTTCTCTTCTCTTCAAAAAATTATCACAACTTCTCTTTGTTGTGCGGTTCCTTATACCACAAGATTTATCTCCACCTAGTGTTACCTGCAATCACAAATTCTTCTTAAACAAATTTATTTCAAATCATAACTTCATTACTTGCAAGATCTATTCCAATATTTTATCTTCTCAACATCTCTTCTTAATTATGTTCCTTGGATGGAATGGCCTCAATTCTATAACCATCCACTAAGGCAATTATATATCCAATTTTGTTTTCTTCCTATCTACAAAATATGATTCTTCAATTTCAGAGAAAAATTGCGCTCTGATACCAAAAAATGATGACCCACCAGGTCGTAATACCCACAGGTGAAGAATTCTAATAAACTCTGGTAGTGCCCAGTCCTTCCTGGTTACTCTAAAAATCCTTTACAGTGGTTCTAAATGCTTTAACCAAAATAGTTTACTTGCTCTGGTGCTTATGAAGTTCATAGTAACTTCATACTGTCAAAACCATTATCTCATTGTCAAAGCCAAACTGTCACAAATTTAAATTTTCAGAGTTTTACTTATAATGTCACCTTCACTGTAAGCTCAAGCTATTCGGCTCCTTTCAAAATTCACGCCCAATCCACACATGACCATGTATTATAACCAGGTGCTTATTCACTTGATCACTTATCATTGTCAAAGTATTGATCTGATATGATGTCACCACTATAGTGGAACCTTGACCTCACGAAATATTGTCCTTAAGTCACATGTCACTTCATGTGCGGTCTTCATACGTCAGGCTAATGTAGTACCATTGTTAGTATACCGTACTTCTTAATTATGCTTGTAGTCACGCTTTTAACTTACCGATTTGGTAGCAGAACCATGTTTTAGCACTATGACCACTTGAGTATCGAGACACTGATATGTTGAGGTCACTGGTACCAACCCTTTCACACTATTTATCATCTACACTTCCAATCAAGTATGCACTACTGAAAATGTTGGGGTATCGATACTACCTTTTGCTTGGTTTGATAATTCACTGGGACCAATAGGTTGATAGAATTTTCATCGTTGATCTAGTGGAATCCTGGATCAAATATCCACCGTAGAATTCTTCAACACTTATAAATGTTTGGTTGTGGGGACCACTCACTGAACCATTAACCAGAACCTTGCTATTGGTTTGTCGGAACCTTAGAAATTTTACAATCGTTTTTTAAAATGAAACAAAGCTTGGTATTTCAATATGTTGGGGCTATCAGTACTGGGCATATCGCTCTTAACAATTGCTAACGCAATGGAATCGTCGATGGGAGATATGTCTGTACTAACAGGAGTTGTTGAAATCGATAGAATTAGATCTACAATCAATCAAGATCATCGATTTTGTACATAGATAGATAAATTTATTTACTCCTTCATGATATTTTGTTCCAGGTAGATATTGGTGGCTACCCACCTATTCCAACTAGCTCCTCTTGACAGATTTTAGTTCAGCACATTCTTTTGTACTTCTTTGTAATTGTGGATTCTACACTTTAGGGGTTTTCTGAGGCCCTACACATATTCTAGGTGGATACTGGTGGCCTCCCACTGAATCCAAATGGATTATTTTGTATTTTTTCATGTCATCACATCTGGTTGTACTTCAAGGGCCATTTTAGGGCCCTAAACAGTGTTTTGTTCTCTCACCATAGTCCAAATGTAGATAGAGTTAGAGTTTTATAGCGTAATGTGTAGTTCTCGAAAATACCTTTCCAACGGGCTATCACGCGCCTAAAATAGAGGTCGTATGCAAAATTTATGACCCGAGGAAGTTGAGATACCAACTTACCATAGGGGCCCACATAACTTTTGGTGTTTCATCTCCTAGGGTTAGGGTTTTGGATGTCTAGGGTTTTGGAAATAATGAGTATGTTAAAAATGTATCTAGATCCTCATTGTAATCATTATGCTTAGATGGATGTGCGTAGAAGCCACATATCTTCTTAGAGATATCTACCACCATTCGAGCAAGTGTTTCAGTTATGCAGTTTTACAGTTTCAACCTATTTCATTTATTCAATAGAAGATATTGTTCATTGGATATCTATGTTGTTCTTCATATATCTATGTTTATTGTATTCATTTTGTTAATCATTTTGTTCCGCTCCTAAATATGGATCAATAGAATCAGAGCGGTCTACTCTTCATTTATTTTTCTTCGTCCATGTCCCCGATAAGATATGGGTACAAGAATTTGGGACTCGAACCAATCGAGCCATTGAAAGATTGGTCACACTAAGTCCTAAAACAACCCATGGGATATGCAAAGAAAGATGATGGAGCAAGAGATACTTTTAAAATGTTACTCGAGGAATCCCTTGCATGACAAAGGAATGAAATGATGGAAAACTTTGTCCAGATCCTTCGGCGGTTGCCCACGGGTGAAGCATCTTCATCAAGCGGCCATGCAACCCCCTTCAAGGTATAGGTAAATTTTGATATTCCATTATTTGAAGGACTGATAGATGAGGATGTTGTAGATAAATGGTTGAATCTGCTCGAAGGGTATTTTTCGGTCCACAGTTTTTCCGATAGGGAAAAGATTACTTTTTCACTCCTCAAGGCCATCCCCCATGTTAAGGACTGGTGGGACACTTACTCTGATAAAAAGGGTTGTATAGGAATCTGCATAATTGTGGTTTCCCATAAATGGGATTCCTTCTGGGATGCCATTAAATAACAATACTACCCTGCTGGAAGCTACGAGGACCACTACACCAGATGGACCACCCTGCGTCAAGAAAGGGACCAAACAGTACCAGATTTCACCAATATTTTCCATACCCTCCGCACCAAGCTGAGTATCAAATACTATGAGTGACATCTGGTTCTCAACTGCGATTGTTTACAAAGATACATTCAAACATAAATGGAGTTTCTGGACATTGCCTCATTGTGTATGGATTATAGATATGTTGTCAAGATCGAGCAGAAGTTTAAGCAGAAGAGGCGAGATTTTGGATCTGCAAACTCCTCATAGTTGAAGCAAGGAAAAGGTGGCCCCAACCCACACAGCAAGGGATAGAGAAAATATGGACACTGTCATGACAACCAGTCCAAGACACAACATAAGAAGGGAAATGAGAAGATGAATAAGGACACGATAAAATGGTGTGAATACCATAAAATCCCTTGGCAAAATAATGAAGAATGTTGCTCCAAGCAGTCACTTGTGGCCGAGATTAAGGCTTCTGAGTCAGAGGTTGATTTTGATTCTGAATCAAATCCAGAAGAAGGGAAGTATATTATTGATGATGAACCCAGTGCTAGTGTTGCTATCACCAAAGTCCAGCCAAGTGAACCAGAAGAACAATAGGAAGGAGAACACCTCTTTCACTCATAGACGTGGGTAAAAGGGGCTCTGATTCATTTCATTGCCGATAGCAGCAGTCAGAATAACCTGATCTCAGCAAAGGTAGTCAAGCAGTTGGACCTGTCGATGACACCGCACCCACAGCCCTACACCATTAGCTTGCTTCGCCAAGGAAAATATCTTTGTGTCAGCCAACAGTGTTGTCTGCCCTATGACATCAAGCCTTTCAAAGATGAGGTATTTTGTTATATTTATCCCCTTGAAGTTTGTGATGTTATTTTAGGACAACCATATTTTTGGAAGCGTCATGTTGTGTATGAGTCTAGACCTCGCAGTATTATTATTACTTTAGGTATACAATTGTACAGGATACCAGAGGTAGAGTTGCCTACCACTATTTCTTTAATATCTACTAAGCAATGCAGTAAGGTAATTTCATAGACCAGGAATTTCGTCCTCTTTGTGATCCATTCTCACAGTAAGAAGAAGGTCGTCGCCACATTTGTGGCCTCTACACATAGCCTCTCTTTGCATCAAAATCAAGTGGAAGGGATCATGGAAGAGTACATAGACATCTTCTCCTCACCCACCGAGGTACTAACGCACTGCCAAGTGAAGCATCCAATTGATCTCACCCTCAGTGCACTTCTTCCTAATGGACCAGTCTATCATCACTCGTTGATGGAAAATGATGAAATCAAGCGTTAGATCCAAGAGATTCTTCAAAATGGGCATATTAGACCCAACTCCTCCCCTTTCAGAATCCTGATTATACTGGTGCATAAGAAGGATAGGACCTGGCGAATCTGCATTGATTACAGAGCATTAAAAAAAATCACAGTCAGAAACTGGTACACAATTCCCAGGATTGATGACCTTCTTGACCAAATCAAGGGGGGAAATTTCTTCAGCAATATTGACCTAAAGTCTGGCTACCACCAAGTTCCTATCGAACCAAATGATGTCTTGAAGATAACTTTCAAATCTAAAGAAGGTCTCTTCGAATGGTTGGTCATGCCCTTTGGCCTAACAAATGCACCAGCCACTTTCATGAAGTTGATGGATGATGTATTAAGACCCTTCACCAACTCTTTTGTGGTGGTATATTTGGATGACATCCTCTTCTTCAACAGAACTTGGGAGGATCACATGCGGAATATTCAACAAGTTTTGAGCACTCTGTGGCAGCAAAAGCTATATGCCAACTTGCAAAAATGTTCATTTGTCATGAACAGGGTACAATACTTGGGCTACATTGTTAATGAACATGGGGTACATGTTCATCCTGCTAATATCCAAGTCATCCGTGACAGGCCAGCCCCGACCACACTAAACGAGCTTTGGAGCTTCTTGGGGCTAGCCAACTTCTACCGACGGTTCGTGTTGGGATTCTCCCATATTGCATGGGCCCTCAACCACATGACCAAGGGAGGTGGCAGGAAAAATTTTGTATGAGGGAAGGAACAACAACAAGCATTTTTTGATCTGAAGCATCGCTTGTTCTTAGCTCCAGTACTCTCCTTTATCGATCTACAACAATTGTTCGATATTGATATTGATGCATCTAACTACGTTGTAGGTGCAGTTGTCACTCAGCAAAGTCATTCGGTGGCATACCATAGTGAGACACTCTCAGATACTATCTGGAATTACCCCACCTATGACAAGGAAATTTATTCCATTGTACAATCATGTCGTCAATGGAAACATTACATTATGGGAAAGGAGACGATCATCCACACTGATTACAAACCTCTTTAGTTCATACAGACATAGGGGAAGTTGTAGAACGACTACCATTAGAAGTGGTCCACCTACCTGCAGCAGTTCCATCTCAACATCAAGTATAAGATAGGGAGCACAAATCATGTCATTGACTGCCTCATTCGACCTCTTGTGGCTGCACTCACCATTGTGCCCCATTCCTGTGGACGTGAGGCATCTGAGTGGACCCAGCTTTATCAGCAAGATATGAACTTCGCCACCACCTATCATCTCTTGGATACAAGTGCGACTGTCACCGATTTTCACATTCAGGATGGGTTTTTCCTTCAAGCGAGCATGAAAAGCTGATTTGGGAAGCCCACTATAGTCGGATGACATGACATTTGGCATGGAGAAAAATGTGGTCATTCTCCAAAAATAATTTTATTGTCCAAAACTTTGACAGGCCATCAGCAAGTATATCAAATCTTGCACTGTTTGTGCCATTTCCAAGCCAACCATCAAGAAGCAAGGATTATACACCCATTTTCCTATCCCCAAGAACCCTTGGGAATCCATCTCAATGGATTACATTTCTATCCTTTCGTTCACCAAGAAAGGAAATGATTGTGTATTTTTGGTCATTGATCAGTTTTCAAAGATGTACATCCTCATAGCCTGCAAGAAGAACATCACAATGAAAGATACTTCCAAGCACTTCTTCAAACGAGTGTGGGTCCATTTTGGGATACCACAGACCATCATCTCCGACCGAGACAAGAGGTTCATCAACACATTTTGGTCGAGTCTCTGGTCATCGTTGGACACCAAGCTCACTAAATCCATTGCTTTCCACCCCTAAGAAGATGGCCAAACATAGGTCGTCAATCAGATGATTATGCACATCCTATTCATGTACAACTCTAAGCATCCATGTACATGGGATGAGAGTCTCCCCTATGTTCATCACAGTTACAACAGGGCTCTCCATGGCTCCACCGCCCATAGCCCATTTCAGGTGGGACTGGGATTCCAACCCTTGGGTTCCATTGATGTTTCACTACCTATGGCAACCACACAAATAGAATCTTCCCATGTTCATTATGAGACCAAAAAATCCACTAGATTCATTGAGAGGATTCAACACATCCGCCAATAGGTCCATGAGATTTTGTAGAAAGCCAATACGAAGTACAAGTAGCGCCATGATCAACACAGGGTACCTCACCAATTTTAGGATGGAGACAAGGTCTGGTTACATTAGAAGAAGGAGCATATTAAAAGGCCCCATCGAAAGAACCACCCACTTCTCTATGGGACTTACACCATCACCAAGGCTATGGGTAGCAACGCTTTTGAGCTCAACACTCTACCCTTCCTTGGCTTGCACCTAGTGTTCAATGTGGACCTCCTTTGGCCATATTTTCCACCATTATTGGACACCTAGGATATCGCAGAACAATTGACACCAACAGAGCTCAACCCTAACTGCATGGAACAGGAATCCACTGATCAGATAGTGGACACACAGGTCAAGGACACTCGCCAGCAGAGGATCCAACTTTATCTAGTTGTCAAGGTAGGGCATCTCCTCCACCAAGGAAAGTGTCTCACCCGGGGAAACATTCAGTCGAAGTTTCCTCACCTGATGGGGGAAATCAATGCAATGGATACCATTTCTTCCTAAGGGGAGAGGAATGATCCAGGTGGATATTGGTGGCCACCCACCTATTCCAACTGGCTCCACTTGACAATTTTTAATTTTGCACATTATTCTGTAATTATTTGTAATTGTGGGTTCTACACTTCTGGGGTTGTCTGAAGCCCTAAACATCTTCCATGTGGATAATGGTGGCCTCCCACTTAATACAACTTCCTTATTTTGTATGTTTTCATGTCATCACATCTTGTTGTACTTTCAGGGCCATAGTCAAACTGTAGATGGAATCAGAGTTTGATGGCGTAATGTGTAGCTCTCGAAAATACCTTTCCAATAGGCTATCACGTGCCTAAAACGAAGATCGTATGCAAAACTTACAACCACGGGAAGTTGAGATACCAACTTACCCATAGGGGGCCACATAAATTTTGGTGTTTCATCTTCTAGAGTTAGGGTTTTGGATGTCTAGGGTTTTGGCATTCATGAGTAATGTTAAAAAGGCCTCTAGAGCCTCATTGTAATCATTCTTCTCAGACGGATGCGCGTAGTAGCCACATCTCTTCTCATAGATAGCTACCACCATTCAAGCAAGTGTTTCAGTTCTGCAGTTTTACAATTTCATCCTATTTCATTTATTCAATAGAAGATATTGTTCACTGGATATATGTGGTGTTCTTCATATCTCTGTGTTTATTATATTCAGTATGTTAATCAGTTCGTTCTGCTCCTAAATCTGAATCATATTTCCTTAAATTTGTATCAATGTTAATCATTTCATGATCAACGGTGGATCATTATCTATGCAAAATACCTCATTCTTCTCTGGTTCAATTCAATGGCACAAATCTCATGGTAAAATGGCGGTCACGTCTTGATCTTGGGTTGATATGAAGGTCATCGTTCCTCACTATTTGTGAACTAGTTTAAAGCTCTAACTCGACCCCAATATGTCTTATGCCAAGTTCATCGATCCTTTCCACTCTAATTTGAGGTCCTAACTAAAACCTTGAAACCTACACAAACAACTCTGGAAGATATTCTCACAATAACAAAATCCTGATCTGGACTATCACAAGATTGATTACTCAATATATCATTAGAAATGTAGAGAGACACTAGCACTATAAAAATAGAGATTCATTCCTCACAACAACACAAAGAAGGTATATAAACGTGTAGTTTCATTTAAACAATTATATACAAAATACCTCGGCACTCTGTTCTGTAATTTAATTTACAGAAAACATGGAATTCTCGTGATTTTCTATCTCGGCCCAATTTTACATTTCTTTGGCCTCGAATTTTATTTTAGGCCACACTTGGCCTCCTTTGTTCACACTCTCTAACCCTCTCTGAATCTCAATGCCCACAGACTTACATTTTAATCATGGAAGCTAAACATCCAACCCAACAAAACAGTTCCTAAGAATTTGGAACTAATTACAATATTATCACTTTGACTCTATACAATTGATGTGGATCCGATTGATCAAATCCTCCATACTTAGAACAATCCATCTAACCCAACTAATTATCTCTATTAATACATTAACATAATAAATAGGAAAACAACCCTTTTTCTTCCTAACAACCCTATTCTTCTAGAATACAATTACAAATTTAGGAAAACACACTCAAAACCATTAAGGGAACCCACTCCCTTTAGAAAATTTCAAATACCCCTTAGGTCTATTCAACAATGTTGTTTTAAGAGGTAAAATTCTCCTGCATCAAATATGCCTCAACCTAATTTTTTGAAGCTTTACCAAGACCCCAAGCATAACTAGCAACCATTTTTCCTCTGGAATTGTAGAGAATCCTTGTTGCACCTACAACCCCTTTCAAAACACATACATGTTATGAACCATGTTATGTTATATTAGTTTGAATAAATATCTATGTAATGAGATATGAATTCATTTATTTAATTTGGAATATAAAGTGTGAATAATATATGAGAACCCATGTATTCAATTTTTTATTTTTTATTTTGAATAGAATTTAATTTTTATATATTAAAAAATACTTTCTTCTTTTTTAGGTTACAAAGCCCGGGGAAATATCCTGAGTACTTCCCCTCTTTTTGAGGATGGTACCCAAGGTATACCTTATACTCTTCGAGGCACAAAGTCAATTCACAACAAAGCTTGAAGCATTACAATAATATATTCTTTTAATAACTCAACATGTCACTTGTAGGAATTGAACCTAGGTAGGGAGGATAAAAATAATTCCTCCCAACCACCTGAGCTAAACCCAATTCACAATATATTCAAAAATATTTTACTTTGAAAGTACTTCATTTTATGAGTACATTTATATTATATTCAAAAGTAATTTATGAGTACTTTTCTTATCATGAATATATTACTTACAACACTACCATGGTTAACTATGGGTGTCATCGACCATTCATAATGGTGACAAATAAGCATTGTTAACTCAAGTAATGTCAACTCAACCATAAGTAATGAAAACCAGCATATTCTATATGCATTCATTGTGATACTTTTTTTACAATACAATATACATATGGGAGCCAACAACATCCAAAACCATAATCGAATGACCTGGATTAGTCAACAACCCTAATTCCTTAACCAGAAATAGAAAACCATCGGCAAAAACCATGTGTCGAAAAACTTCCCAACAATGGACACAAAAATCAAGGCGACATGAAAAACGAGGCAAAGAATATAACACATACCCAACATTCTCCCACTTGTTGTTTTATTTTCATACATGGGGTTACAGGGTTACATAGTCAACAATCCAGGGCAACAATGCCCATGGATCCTCTACACCAAGAGAAATTCTCAATGCTCATAGATTTTGTTAATGAATCTGCAACATTCTTCAAAGTATCCACCTTCATCAACAGCACTTTCTTTTCTTCAACCATGTTTCTCACAAAGAAATATTGAATATCAATATGCTTTGTCTTTGAATAATAAGTCAGGTTCTGTTGACAGGCAAAATTGACCGTCCGTCAACTGGAAGAGCGAGTCTGGTTTGGGGTTGTCTAAATAACCCAAGTCATTTGGTGTAACTCGTTCTGATGGGTTGAAAACAAAAAGAAGATCGTGTGCGCGCCCCTGACCTAGCTCTGGTTACGTTAGGGTTCTTGAGTGTGCCACCATGGTGGCCCAAGGAGGGGAGCCACCGCCCCCTCCTTCCCCCTCCGCCTCCTTTCGATGCCTGGTAGAAGCCTGCAGCAAGAAGTCGACCGTCTCAGAAGCTCCGAGTTTTGTCAAGAAATTGGATGATGTACCAGAGATCGACCTTCCTCCTGAACATCCAATGAAAGTCGCCCTATCCCTCTATGAACGGGGACTTATCGTCTAGTTTATGGGACTCTGGCCCTCAACCAGATCCACAGACAACTGGATATAGCGGAACTGGAGGCCTCTGATAAGAAAGAGTGTGACTTGCTACGCGATCGGGCGAGGATACTTTATTTTCGAATTTATCTCCCAGGAGGACAGAGATTTGATTTTCAGAAATGGCCCTTACTTCATGGGCACTCAAGGGCTATACCTAAACAAATGGACCCTGAATTTTGACCCTGCTTCAGAAGTCCCCAAGGATGTCCCGGTCTGGGTAAGACTCCCCAACTTGTCGATTCACTGCTGGAACCCCTCCTCGCTTCAGGCAATAGGTAATGGTCTTGGTCGCTACGTTGACTGAGCAGAACCAAGAGACCAGTATTCCTGTGCGTGGATCTGTGTGGAGGTTGATCTGGAGGTAGGTCTACCCGAGGCAATAAAGCTGAAGGTCGGAAACTGGAAACACTTCCAAAAGATGGATTACGAACAACTCTCATTCAAGTGCAGAGTCACGAGAGAGGTTCCGAATATGGCCATTTCCAAAGCTGATAGCCTGAAGGAAAAGAAGGGGTGAGAAGGCTAGAAGCCGAGGCCGAGGAAGGGAGATCAAATCAGAGGCCAAAGAAATGAAATGACGAACCAATCCAAATCACAGGAACCAAAGAAATGGAGCGACTTGAATCCTAGCCAAAGCCCGGAAGAAGAGGAACAAGATCCCAAGTAAAGAAGTTCAGGGAGGGAAAGGAAGATTAGAATCCTGAGAGAGCAAAGGGAACAAGCCAGCAGTGAAGGGCCAGAAAATAACTTCCCAAAGTAGGAAGGCGGAGGTGGGAACATAGAGGGAGATCTCCATGGCGGCGACTTCGGGCAAACAAATGAGAAGTGGAATTTTTAAAGAAAGCGAGAAGAGGCGGAAATCAAAAAGCTGAAGGGACCAGGAAGCCTACAAAGATGTGCTCAATGGGTCAAAACCCTCCATCAAACAGCTGATGATTGTTCGTCATACACGGAAGCAGGCCAAAGCCTACCAAGGAGGCCATCCCTCCCCCTAAGGTTTATAATGATTATAACCTCCAGGCCTGTAGGGGAATGGGTAGCAAAAAGAAGGAATAAGCTAAGATATAATCCAAAACCCCATGAGAAAGCAAGTATCCCTACTGCTCGGGAGACCAAAATGAGCGGCGGGGATGCGCTCAAATCCTATGATGAATGTTTGGAAAGGAAGCCTAGGAGTTGCCGGAAATGCCAGGGGCACCTCAGGAGGGCTATGCACAATATGGAATGCCTCCAAAATAGATCTGATCAGCTTCGACACTTGCATGCATTGGATTCACACCAGATTTCTCCACAAAGACACAGGCTGCGAGGTAAGCATCTTTAATATTTATGCTCCACAACTTTCGAGGGAAAAAAACACTGTTGGGAGTCCCTACAGGGGACTACCTCGATGGCTAATCTCACCAATATCATTCTCGGAGGAGATCTAAATGTAATGCTATCATCCTCGGAGGAGATCTAAATGTAACTCTAGCCCAGGAAGAGAAGAGGGGCGGCTCTATAGTGAGAGATCCGACCAGAGAATGGGTAGAGGACTTAGCCTCAGCCTGGGACCTCCTTGATATTAAACCAGTCAAAGGACACTACACGTGGACCAATAAGAGGATTGGTCCTGGGCACATCGCTACCAGACTAGATAGATTCCTCGTACAAGGCTCCCTCCTACTGCTAGGACTCGAAGCAAAAGCAGAAATTCTGCCCCACAATGTTTCTAATCACAAGCCGATATGGTTAGAAATAAAAAAAGACCAATTTAGAGGGCCCATCCCCTTCAGATTCAACCCAAACTGGATAAATGATAAAGGCTTCATAGATCTAGTAACAAAAGTATGGGCCACCACAGTTCAAGGCTCAACTTTCTACTTTTGGGAGGGAAAAATTAAAAGGCTGAAATTCGCTCTGAAGCTTTGGGAAAATAGCCAACCAAGCCCAATAGCAATGTGCCTAGCAGCCCAGAGCCATCTCGAGGCCCATCAGTTGGAAATGGAACAGAAGGAGATCACTCCGGCAACTTTGCAACAGGAGGACAGCCTTCAAAAGCAATGGCACCAAGCCTGCAGAATGGAGGAAAACTATTGGAGGCAGAATTCAAGAAGCTTATGGCTGAAAGAAGGAGACCGTAACACAGACTACTTTCACAAACAAGCGGAAGCAAGGAAACAATATAAGGTAGTGACGGAAGTTCAAGTCCAGAACAAAACAATTGCAGATCTAGAGGGCATTAAACAAGTAGCTTATGAAGATTTTGAGAAGCTATACACAGACCCAAAAGACTTGGCTTTGGACCAGCAAAGGTACCCCTTCACGGTTATTCCAAGGCTAATAAATGAAGACATCAACAGCAGGATGATAAGAGAGGTAACGCAGCAAGAGATAAAGGAGGCCCTTGATCAGATGAACCCAGACAAAGCACCGGGACCGGATGGGTTCACTGCCAGATTCTATCAGCAGTGTTGGGAAATAATTAAAAAGGATCTAACCAAAATGATTCAGAAGTCACAGCAAGCCAGTAAGCTGGGAGGAAGCACCAACTCTTCCTTTCTGGCACTCATCCCGAAAGAAAAAGGAGCGATTTCCTTCAACCGATTCAGACCTATCTCTTTATGCAATACAAACTATAAAATTCTTGCCAAAGTAATAGCCAATCGCCTCAAGGCAGCTCTCCCTCTCATCGTTCTTGAAAATCAAGGCGACTTTGTCCAAGGGAGGCATATCACCGACAACATCATCCTGGTTCAAGAAGCGATTCACTCCAGCGTTCTAAGGAAAGAAAAAGGTATGGTCATTAAACTGGATCTCGCTAATGTTTTTGATAGAGTCAGACATGAATTTTTATTTGAAGTTATGAGGAAGTTTGGGTTCGATTCACATTTTATAAGTTGGATAAAAGCCTGCATTGGATCTCCTTGGATCGCCCCTTTGGTGAATGGGAAAGTAATTGCCTTCTTCAAAGCCTCCAGGGGCCTAAGGCAAGGATGTCCTCTATCACCATTGCTCTATGCAATTCAAGCATCAGTTCTCAGCTATCAATTGGAAAACTCTCAAATTAATAAATATCTTCATGGTCTAAGAATAGCACAATGGGTGGAAGATATCAACCATGCACAATTCGCGGATGATACGCTGCTGCTAGGAGGAGCAAGCCCCATAATAGCAAAAAAGTTCAAGGAATAACTGGACGCCTATGCAGCAGCCTCCGGCAGTGAAATAAATCAGACCAAAAGTAACATTTATGGCTGGAACATCACCCCAAATGAAATGTTGAGAATAACAAGAGTTCTAGGGATAGAGGGGCACACAAACTGGGAGGCCTTTAATTACCTGGGAGTGCCAATCTTTAAATCTTCCCCTAGAGCCTCCCACTGGAGCCATCTTGCAGAAAAACTCAAGAATAAATTTACTTCTTGGGGGGGGCAATTGGTTGAACTTAGCAGGGAAGGCAGTCTTGATAAAGGTTGTGGTGTCTAGTGTCCCCATCTTCCAATGCTCGCTATTGTTAGCTCTAGCCACAGTCATCAAAAAAATTGAGTCTTTTCAGAGACGATTCTTGTGGGAAGGAGGAAGGCAGGAAAATAAAAATCTGCACTTGATTAGCTGGGAAAAAACCACAAAACCCTTCATGGAGGGAGGTCTCAATTTTAAAAATACAAGGATCCAAAATCTGGCCTTAGGGGCAAAGCTTCTCTGGAAAATGATCACCGGAAAAACCACTTGGAGTAAGCGCGCTCTCTGGAGGAAATACTTTCATGGGTCTCGGGACAGAAGCTTAGAACTCCCAGGTAAGGAGTTGAAAATCTCTCCTATCTTCGCACTTTGCAAAAATGCGCTCCCGCACTTCACCCCTCATCTAACCTGGGTGCCGAAAAACGGTAGGAAAATAAGAATCTGGACAGACTCAATAATGGGCGACCCTTCTCTAGATCAGCGCCAGGAACTACAAGGCCTCAAAAGCTGGATGGATAGTCAAAACATCTTAACACTCTCAGACATTTCAGTATGGGGAGAAGAAAGGGCTCACCTCTGGCAAGGATGGGTTGTCCCAAACAGACCAGCTATTCTAGACAGTCAATGGGATGTTCTTAAGAAGTGTCTTCAAGGGAAAGCCCCTCTAAAAAATATAGGTAAAGATGAAAGAGGATGGGGCAGGAGTGCTCGGGCTTACACCACAGCAGAGGGTTACCATCTCTTCAACTCCGTCCCCACTGCTATGCCAAATCCGGCACTTTGGAAAGCAGTCTGGAATCTTCGTTCCCTCCCAAAAATTGACCTCTTCATTTGGACCCTGGCGCACAAGAGTATCCTAACAGGGGATAACCTCAGACGAAGGGGTTGGGAAGGACCCTTTAGATGCCCTCTTTGCCTCCATGAGGAAGAAACAACTGACCATCTTATCCTAAACTGCAGTTATTCAAAAGAAGTCTGGATGAAGGTTACAGGATCCCAACCAGCAATCAATTTCCCACCTGATGTAATAGGTCTAATCCTCCAATGGGAATCATTGTTCCCCTTTGCCAACAAGAAAAGAAACCAAACTCTCTTGATATGGGGATTACTACCAAAGCTTGTCCTATGGAATCTCTGGTTAGAGAGGAATCACATAATCTTCAAAGAAAGTCAATTGAGTGAAGTCAGAATTGCCACTAAAATTCAAGCTATGCTGGGGGAATCAGCTGCTCACTTTTGCTCCACAGTAAAGCTACACAAGTTGGACGAAGAATAGGGGAGTTGGATAGCCCAGTTCAATATACCAGGATTAGAAAGTAAAAAGCGAAGTGATCCAATCCAAGAAAGCTGGGAGATCAGAAAAAGCGAAAATGAATTTGCAAAATGGAAAAGTAATATTAAAACGCCTATCCTCTTCTTTGATGGGGCCTCGAAAGGAAACCCAGGCCAGGCTGGAGGAGGGGGCATCATCGAAAATCCCAAAGAGGACACAATAACGCAATTTGCTATTGGACTCGGTATAGAGTCCAATAACAGAGCTAAGGCATTGGCTCTCTGGCAAGGTCTGCACCAGGCAATTAAACTCAGAACCCAGGACTTGACAATCATAGGTGATTCCAGAATAATAATACAGGCCATGATCAAACACTCCACAACTCAAAGCACTAAGTTCAACAATCTCCTGGATAAAATTCCTATCAATTCTTTCACGTGTTAAGGGACCTCAACCGAATGGCTGACAAGGAAGCCAACAAAGGCGTCTTATTGGAGGCTGGGGTGTTGTCAGTAAATATAATTATGAATAATGTGGAGATCCCATGAACCCACGTTGTCCTCTTGCACTCTTCCAAATGCTAGATCATGAACTAATCCCTTAGATTTTGGGGAGAAGGAACCGTCTGGAGAGCTCCTGTCAGAAATTGCAAAGGTCTGAAATTTGCTAGAAAGGAATCCAAAGTGCAGGAGAGAAGTAACATATGTTGAAACAGTGTTGTATCATGCTGAAACACAGGGCTGTATCTTACGCTGAAACACAGTGCTGGAACAGATGCTGAAACACAGCGCTAGAATAGATGTTGAAACACAGCGCTGGAATAGATGTCGAAACTCAGTGCTGGAACAGATGCTGGAACACAGTGCTAGAACAGATGCTGAAACACAGTTCTGGAATAGAAGCTGAAACTCAGTGCTGGAACAGATGCTGGAACAGATGCTGGAACACAGTGCTGGAACGTTTGCTGAAACAGAGCTGGAACTTATGCTGAAACACAGTGCTGGAACAGCTGAAACACAGTGATGTCACATATGCTGAAACACAGTGCTGGAACAGATGTTGAAACACAGTGTTGGAACAGATGCTGAAACACAGTGCTGGAAATTATGCTGAAACAACGTTGGAACTTATGTTGAAACAGTGTTGTATCACATGCCGAATCTCAGTGCTGGAACATATGCTGAAACAGTGTTGGACCATATGCTGAAACACCGTTGTAACAATTGCCGAAACAGTGTTGAGACTTATGCCGAAACAGTGATTGGAGATTCGGTAATTAATTTTAGAATACATACAGGAACTAGGTAAGCTCATAAGTCTACAGTTTTAGAAGTAGAATGGATCAGAAAGACAGGCCCGAAGAAATTCGAGGACATTCGTATTTTGATCTGTAGGCCCGTAGAAATTTGGGGCCATTTTGTAACAGAATCTGTGGCTTTGCCACCCCTCTAATATAAACTATAATCGTTTTTGTCAAACAAAAAAACTCGTTCTGATTGGTTTAATGGCTCCGTTAGCCAATCTAAGAATCCTAAAAGAAACGAATAAAAGAGAGAAATAACTAACTAATTACTAAACACTATATATATATATATATACTCTAATGTAACTGTAGTAGTTGTATTTAAACAGAAGATATACAAGTCTCGTTTATTTACATGATTTACAAGCTGCAAGTTTTAATCGAAACTTACTAAAATCAATGGAAAAATGATTGCTTCTAAGAAGCAGATAAAGAAAGCACATAAAAATATTTATTGTTTTTCTTTTATAAATTTAAAGAATCTTGCAAAAAAAGTTAATGAAACATGAACATGTGGATAGTCAAAGTTGAACTGTACATTTTAGTTTCAATGATATGTAAATGACAGAAAAATACAAAGAAGTTATCATGTCAGTGAATTAGTGAAGTGTATCCAAGCATCTGCATGAGTGGTGAACATCCAACTGCCATGTCCAAGAGAGAAATTTGCAATGAACCTTATGACTGTTCTAAATAAATTCAGAACATGTATTGGCAGCTTAAGTTTTAATGACAGAAAAGGAAACACAAACATAAACCTATGATCTCATAATTATACATGATTACAACAAGATAAATATGGAAGCAATCTATGCATTTTATCATTCAATTTAAAATTCAAAGATAAATTTCATTATTTAAATCGAAGATATAATCACAACATTTGTATTTTGAGAAGCAAATGATAGATGGTATTTATAATATAAACCTCCTACATATCACAGATCATTTAATCTAAAGATATCAGACCTGCACATGTAACAGGATTAAAAAAAAACATAAATAACAACATTATAAACAAAAGGCTAAAGCCAAAATGCATATATGCCATTCTATTAAGTTTTTGGAATCACTTGTCCATTCTATAGTCCTGGAAGAAATTTTTTGGATAATAGACTTTAAAGATTGGAAAAATTAATACATAAATGATAATAATTAACAATGTATTGATAAAAAAAGACTAAAGTTATTTAAATCAATGCATAATCAATTATTCAAAGAATATGAAGATATTATAATGAAAATAAAACCATTTTACTCACAGGACAAAACCCATTAAGCAACCTGGAATTTCATATTCTTCTTTGAAAATACTCGTCCATTCTCCCAAAGATTCCAGCCATCCATTACTCCATTTGAAAAGAAATAAAAAGTTTACAAAAAATATAATATACAAAAGAGAAAGGATAAAAATCCTCCTCTCCAATTCTTGGATCCTCTGGCTCTGAAATTTCTCATATATTTATACAATGAATGAACAGTCTGGGCGTCACTATTAATTTTTGCCACCTGAAATTTTCCTTGAAAAAAGACATCAATATCTCTCAAATCGTGCATTTTTTTGGGAAAATCTCTATGCAAAAGGTAAATAGGTCCATTTTGGTTCTGGGTTTTCAACCATTTCTTCAAATTCCTCACGGTTTGGCTGCAATCAGTTCTGCAAAATCGTTTGTTTGATCTTGACGCCTTTGCAAATTTTATCTGTTGTTGCTCATAAAATTATTTGTAGCAATCCAAAATTATTTTTGGATCAATCATCTTAAACGTATTTGGATAATAAAATCAAGCCATGATCAGATCCGTATCAAATATTTGATAATAGAAACCTGTGAAA
>SNQJ01S0037314.1:32602-44646 GCA_010110895.2 Picea sitchensis
CGAAGATCACATGGATAATTTTTGGGATTTCTTTCAACTCCACCCTATCAGTGATGATGTTGAATAATTGGCAATGAAACTTTTCTCTGCCACACTCCATGGCAATGCTATGAGATGGTATGATGATCTCCCTGATGCTAGCATCACATATATGGACCAGTTCGAAGAAACCTTTCTCGAGAAATGGGGTGTTAAATTAGAATACATACACATGCTAATAAAAATACTCGAGTACATGAAACAAAATAAGAATGATACTGTCAAGGAATTCCATACCAGGTTTGAGAATTTGCTACAACAAATTCCTAGAAGACATCATCCTGAAGGCAAGTACCTCGTTTACCTCTATACCAATGCACTCTTAGTAAAATTAGGGTTTATCCTCGGTGAAAAAGGGCCAAGAACAATCCAATAATCTTATAACATAGCTATAAAAATTGAGGAAAATATATCCTTGTTCAAGGGAGAACACCTCTTTACTCCAAAAATCAAAGTTGATGACCCCAAAGATACCGCAGATACTCTTAGTCTGGAGAGATTAGTTTCCCTTTAGATCTTTGTTAGTAAATTCCATGAAAGAAGGGAACAAGTCATCAACCAACAATATGTTGAGGAAAGGGATCCTAATGAAGGTTTCCAATCCCATGAGGAAGAGAAATAAATTACTCATGCTTCTACCAAGGATAATGAAGACCTGGTTGAAGAGCGAGATCCTGGAGATATAAAGCATGATGATGAAGTATTAATGTGTGCTCCTCCCTTTTATGAAGCCATTTGAGATCATATTCCTCCTGTACAAAAATAAGAGGATGACGTTAGTCACTTTCCTTTTCAGGTTTTTGACGATACCCTATTCTATGATTCAAAAGGTGAAGAAGAAAGGGAATCCTTGGACAAGTTGAACCCTATGTATTATGAATATAAATATGTAGGGGAAATTCATGAGGAAAAAACACTAATGCTTGCTCTTTCATTTGATGAATTCATCCAAGTCTTCAATGCTCCTGCACAACAATAAGTGAAGATGGTAAGTTATTTCCCTTTCCAAGATTTTGAGGATGCTTTATTTTGTGATTTGGAAAGTGAAGAACGGTTAGAGGAGCCCTTGGATGTTTTAATCCCTTTGTGTTATGATAAAGGTAATGACATGGTTGATAAAATTGATGAGTTCATACACATTGGGATATGTAAATGGGATGTGACTGGGTATGATGGGGATCCCATTTACGACATTGAGGGTGATTTCCAAATGTTGCCTTTACAACTATCATATGAGGTTACTACTAGTTTTGACATTTGGAAACAAGTAGATGATGTAGTTGCAGATGTTTTCCAAGAACCCAAGGGTGGCCTAGTTCTGTGTTCTCCTGATTATTTTCGGTCATACCTTGAGGATTTTTATAAGTATTCCTTTGAGCACTTGGATTTATTCTATGAATAATATTATCAACAACCATTGTGCTCAGATCTTGATCAAGGTAAGGACGTTTCTTGCATAAAGCAGGATACTTATGACAAGGTTTTCCAGCTCCCTTTGATTACTTTACCTCGTTATGTCACTAAGGATGTATTTGGGAAACATATCCCTTATACCAAGTTTTCTCTAGGGAAGAGCCTTCTTTTAGAATTCAAGGGTAGGTTGAATACCTTAAGATGAAGTTTTGTATCTCAGTCTTTCAGTTTTCCCCTAAAAAATTGTCAATCATCTCTAGGTTCTTGCTAGTCCCTTCCTAGACCTTAGGATGTGATAACTTCCAAGGTAGCCAACCTTCAGACTCTTTGGGTTAGTGTTTTGAGCCTTTGATTTCTCATGATCCCTTTCTGAGATGGATTGAGCACTTTCCTAGAAGTGTAACTTGGCATAATTTTGTCCCTCCCTCTCGCCTCCATGAGATAGATTTTACAATTTCCTATGATATGATGTATGCTCTAACTCATGTTATTTTTGTGCTTGACCTGTCATTATTTTGGTTTATGATGAATCAAAGAGGCAGTTATTATGAGGTATTTATAGGATGGTTTCACTGGTTATATGAATACACCTAGCATTCAACCAACAAGTAAGTATAGGTAGGTATCAATTTGCATCCATTGTATATACCAATTTCATATCATGTTAGCATAGTTGTAGTTGCATTTTCATATTGTCTTGATTCAATATGTATATATGTATTCCCATAATCATATGTTAGGATAGATATTTTTTTTATCATATATGGACGAGGGGTGATATCACCAACCTAGGGATTATTAATATTGTTTGTTGAGGTTTACTAGGCACAGTTCATACCATAGATGATGAGGTTCTCATGTGCTCTACGTTCAGCACATGTCCCCGAGTTGGATCGAGATGTTATCCCCTAACATAGGGATAACTAAGGAAATCACATCTCGAGGCCCACAGGTCCTAGACATGGAGTACTGAGAGCCAGGCGACTTGAGCATGGCCTCAGAGGGGCCCTCTTTTCTTGAGTACAATCCACTTATCACCAGCAGCAGTATCCATCACACCATCTTGGTCCTGAAGTAGGGGTGAGTCTTTCTCCATGAGGTAATGAGTTTAGGTATCATGGTATGTATCACTCTGATTTTTGAAGCACTTGAATATGGTGTATTGAATCCTTCTTCAATTTCATGACGTTTGCTTGTACATTATGATCTTTGCCTCATTCATACCTGGAAGGGTGAAATGGTGCCCTAGTAAGTTGATTTCCCTTTATGATGGGTTTCTACTGGGCGGATCTGTGAAAATTCATCATCTATTCCCTCCATACTTACCACTTTCCATATTTATTCCTTTCATCTCCCCTATCCTTGTTTGGGCATTGGGATTGGCCACACTAGGAAGGGTTGTACCTTACCTCATGGGAAGAAGGGATTAAAGGCCCAGAGGGTAAAATTAGTTGGAAAGAGTTAAATGCCAATTTTGAAACCTTCAAGATGCTTCGCCCAGGGATCCCTGAGAAATAAGTGAAAATATTCTCAGGAAGAAAAGGGGACCCATAAGATAATATAAACACTTAAGGTACTAGTTGATGGATATGAGGTCTCATCACGAGTTGACCTATTATGACCATGGGCATGTAGCAGTATGACACTACCACCTATCTGGTCACCAAGCCAAGGTATTATCTCTTGGTGGCATAGCCAAGAGAAAGGGGGCCTCATCACGAGCCAACCTTTTCATTTCCATGAAATGTTTGTGGATAACGTTGTCACCTTTGGTCACCAAGCTAGGACAGTGGCCCTCAACTATTTCCTTGAAGCACAAGAGAAAAATATCAAAAGAAATAAAGCTAAGAGTAAAAGGCAATGAATGGGCTAGGAAAAAATTGCATTCATGACAAGGTGTAGCTCGCCCTCTAAAAAGTCACCCACAGGTAAGACTTTACATTTTCATGTTATCACATGCACCCCATGCCACCTCATACACTTATATGACTTGGACTAGATCCCACCTGGGAAAAACCCCAAACTTAAGAAAGGTTAGACCAATAGGAGACACTAAGACCTTCTCCAAACCAACTTTTCAAATTACATAACATATTTGAGCATTTTTTGGGTTAAGGTGGGTTTGATACACATGTTTGGGTAATTTAACTATTGGATGTGATTTACATGCTATGATCCATGTGAATTATGAACCCCTAGAGGGCATACTTGTTTTTGCTACAAGACCTTTCTCGGTGGACAGGTGCACATGAGGTAATGATTAGATCGAACCTTCATAGGGCTCAAATCCCACCGATGGATGCTGAGACCCTAGCCAAGGGTCATGACATGGATTGAAAAACTTGCACCAGGAAAAAGAAGGATGTTGCATTTTGAGGTACCTTGGCAGACCTAGAGCAAGGGGATCTTTCTCCTCCCACATGCAAGTTATCCCTTGATGGCCCTGGACTTCATCATGGATACCCTAGACGTCATCTAGAACAGGTCTTGTCATCTTGGATGACATTTATGAGGCATTGGCACATGTGGGCAGAATTTCAAGCCTTTGGAGGCCCAACGTTTCACCCTCTCTACCCAGTGTTCCATAATTGGGGCTCAATGTCACCCTAGAGGGGCATGACCTCACCCCTAGAGTGATTCTTAGATGCAAATTAATTTTATTTTTTCCAGCTTTAATTTATTTAAAAATTTGGCCAGGTCGGCCCAGTAATTTTGAACTGAAATTAATTTTAGGTTAAACTTTGTATAAATAAGCAGAAAGTGGCATTCGTTTGAAACATAACTTGTCCTTGGAGACACGAGGTCTGAAATTTGTTCCCTATTAGGGTTATTGTCTGAAATTGCGAGGTGCCACTCTTGTTTAAGGCTTGTATTTGCAACTTGGATCATCTTTTTGAGTTTTATGGTGATATTATACTCATGATTATTATTGGTGCAAGTAAGTAGAATCTTCATTTTTTCATTTATTGAATGGTTTAAGGTATGGTTTTATCTTCTCATACAAGATTATGAAACTACATGGCATATTTAATGCTTAAAGTAAGAAACTTAAGTTGCTACTTTATTACTTTTTATTTTCCAAGCTTTCACTAAACTGATCTAGTAACCAGTGAAACCCTAGAGCCCTAAATTGCTAGCACTCTATAGGTTTTCAATTGGTTATTGTTGCATAAATTCTACTCCATAAAAAGGATAAGGAGAGCAAGGTATTAGTTCAAAGAAGTGCCTACACCCTAGCACTTTGTCTCTTAAGGTCAAAATCTAGGAGGACTTAAGTTGCTACTCCTCCTAGACTTTTTCCCTCTTATACTTTTGTGTATCATCATTAATTTGAAGCCTTATAAGGAGTCACCCACATTGACTCCATTTACCCTTAAGAGGCACTAGTCTTCAACCCTTGTTTCTTGACAAGAATCATCAAACTTCAAACTCAATCTCTCTACCCAATACCCTACTAACCTAAGATAACTTTCTAACCTAGTCTAGGAATACTAATCACTAAGTTGTCGTTGTTATAATCATTGCTACAACCATCATTTTGCAGCCTATACAAACTTGTTTGACCACTTAAGTCAATCTAGAAATTGTATAAGGAAAGATACAATCAACCAAGACTAAAGTGTGCATCAAATTTCCTTTCTAAATACTTTTCTGAAGATTTTACTACTCATGTCATTACTTTATTTTGTTGTTGCTATAGTTATCATTGGCAACATGTTAGAGTTTATTTTCTAACTGACATATATCTAGAAATTGTATGAGACAAGTGTTATCATTTCAAGACTTCACAATATCTTGTTATATTGTCTATTCAAGTGCATTTTTTGGATGTTATTATAGTTGTCATTAATTAATTAATTATTGATGTTATATATTTATCACTTGCTTCATACATTGATTCTTAGCATCCATCTCTATAAACTAGATGTCTTGTTGAAGCATTCATCATCACTTGTTGATGCCATAATGTTTTTTGTTGTATTGGTAAGGGGAAGGTACAGTTTATTCTCCTTTGCTTCATCCAACAAGACTTAAGTATGTTTTGAGTGACCAAGAGAGGGGGGTGGTTAGCCTTACCTTTTCCCTTTCCTCAACCAACTAGGTCATGGGACGTCTCCCTTGGAGTGAGGTTTTTCTACTCCTAAAGAGAAAGAGGTACCCTATTGGGGTGACAGTGATAGGGTTACCTTCATGCTATGTCAATCTAACCCTACTTTCATTTAGGCTTTTGGAAAGTATAGATTGCGCGATAACATGTTGCACGCCTTAAAGTGATTAAATTGAAAAAATAGGTGGAAATATCTATGGTCATGAAATTTGGTATTAGAGAACAACGTTTCTAAAGGAAAGTTGGAATGTCAAATTGTCGATTTCTTCACAATTTGTGCATGTTTCTTGAATTTTCTTCTCCTCCAAGGGATCACATTGGTGATAGATAGTTCCAATGAAAAATAAGGAGGATGGAATAGATGATTCTACTAGGGATTGATAATGGTAAGTCTTCTTTGTCATTTCAGGTGGATATTGTTTGAAGACTTGAAGTAGTAGTCACTTGGGAAAGTAACTATGGGAAAATGTTGATGCAATTCGTGAATGGAGAAATAGGTTCACATCATAAGTATAGTGATGGTCAACTCACTGGAGTTGGAAATATGAAGGAAGACTCCTTGCTATAGAGAGGACAAAAAATCAGTTTTTGGAGTCATTTCAAAGTCAGTTGGAGAAGATGAACTCTTTGGAATGGAGGTTGACTTAGATCAACCAAGCCTAAGATGACATTGTGGTAGAGTTCCATAATACAATAACATTATGTTTGTACATGGTAGTGTTGTCCAATAGTATTGATGAAGGCTGAAATTGGTGTAATACTTGTTAAAATATGTTGTTGTGAAGGTGAGAAACTAGGATGACACAATCAATCTATTAATACCATCGAAGTTGTTCAAGCTACTATGATAATAAAGGTAAGGAAACCAAAACTGTATGATGGAACTTGCAATGCTAATTTACTTGGTAAATTCTATTGGGATGTTCAACAATACCTTGAATAGGTGAATGGAAGTTAATATGAGATGAAGCTTAATGGTGTGACAATGATTTTAAAGGGTATCGTGAAGTTTTGGTGGAGAAATCGAGTGGAGGACTTGGCAATAGGGTGAAGTGTTGTGAATATTGAAAACTATGTAGAGATGAAATAGACATCGAAGGCTTATTTTTTACCAAGGAATCATACTTGGATTGAACGAAACCAGTTACTGAACCTTAAGCATACAAGCAAGGTCCAGGAGTGCATCAAATTGTTTTTGGACCTTATGTTGGAAATCAAGGACATGGCCTATGAATATATGTTGTCTCATTTTATGAAGGGGCTACAACCTTAGGTGAAAAGTGCATTGTGACATTAGAACATGCATAATATTTACTTGTCCATCGATATAGTAGGTAAGTTTCTCAACTTCAAGAATGTAGGAAGAAGTCCAGAAGTAGATGAAGGCAGATCATGAGAGAAACAACATGGAAAGAACAAGAATAAAGGAAAGGAAAAGACAAATCCATATAGTAATTCTATCAAGGGTAAAACTAAGAAACCAGATGCACCTAAGGAAAAAAAATGGAGGTAATCCCATTGTTTGTTGGATCTATTAAAATGATCATTGTGCTAAGAATTACCCATTAGAGAAAAAAAATGAATGTTGTGGAGCAAGTGGATCGAACTTCAATTGGTGTATTGATAGTATTAAGTGACATTGGTATAACTTGGAGAAAATTGGTCAAACAGGAGTTTAGTAGCATATATATGGGTTCATGTTGTACAAAGGTGTTGTAGACAGTAACCAAGATAATAGAACTAGTTCTATCAGGTCATCCAACAAAGGCATGGTGAATAAACCAAACATGACAGAAATATATTTGTTGATGTAGTGAGCAACCTGAGAATGTAACTATCTAATGACGCAAGAGAAGTAAATGATTTGTACCTTGTCAAAAATTTGTTTTGGATCATGGAGGTGACTTCCCTTCAAACCTACATTTGTCAAAGACAATAATAGGTTAAATGAATGAATAATAACTAAACATCAATGATCTTGAATTTGACAAAGAAAATCAAATGTTATATGACTAAATAATAATTAAACATGTATGACGCTCTAGAAATACTAAAGGGATACCTCATGAATGAAATCCTCTTCGTTTTGAAAAAACTTTCTTCTCTACTAAACAGGACCAACCACGTGAAGGTGGAAGCTTATTTTTACCCTCCCCCTGCATCACTTTCAATTCCCTATTCCCAGTCATGCATAAGAAGTAGAAAAACAAGAATTAAAGGTAAATGAAATAAATAAGGTACATGCATACAAAACATATAAGGTCGACGCACAACTAGAAAAAAAAAATTGTACAGCCAATAATTTATATTAATAAAATTTGCATCTATGTATAATATAAATAAAATATTTTGTACTTACAATTCGAGCGTTTAGTCTCAAGTAACCACCTTGGCAAAGTTTGTGTTGCCCATTTTTTTCTATTATTTCCTTGGTTGTTTTTGATGTGTCTAGTACATATTTTAAATATCTTATAACATACTTGAAACTTTTCATAGGCTCCCAGGCACGTCAAAAACAACCAAGGCAAGACTAGAAAAAATGAAGGTTCTTTGTCATCATCATCGTGTTCTATATCCTACCTTAAAATTTTCATCATTTATTTTCCCTCCTCTGTAAGTGGCTTAAACCCATACCATGTAGTTAGAAAAAGGGGAGAATTAATGGATAGTGAGAAAAAATTAGTTATAAAAATAGAAGAATTAATGGACAATGAATAATTTGACACTATCTTTCTTATTCCAAAGCCAGACGATGTCATAATTTGACCCAATACATAATTCACATTTTTGTTATTGTTCTAAATTGTCCTAGTTTTGTATTAAGGGAAATTTGACTCATATATAATTGTATGTGAGACACAACCATCAAATGGGTGCTAATATTCATCCTAGATCATACAAAGGCAATTTGATGTCTATGTGTTTCGTACATAAATCAATTAAAAAAAAACTTGTTTATGTACAGATTTGGAAGATGCCTCATCATTGAGTTTAATGTAACTAACTAATGCATGAAATAAATAATACGCAATGTAACTAAAAATGTAACTATCTAATGATTCAAGATAATTAAATGATTTGTACCTTGTCGGAAATGTATTGTGGATCATGGAGGTGACTGCCCTTCAAACTTGCATTTGTCAAAGACAATAATAGGTTAAATGATTGAATAACAACTAAACATCTATGAGCTTGCATTTGAAAAAGAGAATTAAACTTATATGACTGAATAATAATTAAACATGTACGATGCTTTAGAAATACTAAAGGGGAATACCTCATGAATGAGCTCCTCTTAGTTTCGAGAATAATTTATTCTCTACCACATGAAGGTGGAAGCTTGTTTGGCCCCTCCCCTCCCACATCATTCTCAATTCCCCATACCCAATCATGCATAACAAGTAGAAAAATAATAATTAAAGGTAAATGAATGAAACAAGGTACATGCATACATAAAATATAAGTTCCATGCACAACTAGCAAAAAAAACATTGTACAGTCAATAGTTTATATTAATATTTGCCCTGAAAATATGTACAATCACTTATTTTTTTGTTTCTTTTTTTTAATAAAAATAATGAGTGTATCACCATCACGTTTGTCTCGATCATGTCCATCAATTGTTGGGTATTGTTCTTTTTTTGGAAGGAGATGAGTCATCTCAATCATTCTACTACTTCTAGTAGTAAGACACGGACGTTGATGCACTATAGGGGCATCCACTCCACTAACAAAAAGTGTCAAAATGACATGGTTAGTTATTATTCATAGAAGTGTTTCATCACTACAAATATCATTACTATATTTTTTACATGGAGGAGCAGTGGACACCCTTGGTTGGATTTTCATTGGTTCCTCTCCTCCCCAAGCACTCTCACCTACATGCTCTACCATTGAAACAAGAAAAGTTATAAGTACACCGTCTAAGGGAAATATTTATAATCGTCATATTATACATTTTATTTTAAAGACATGCATATCGTGATGGATTTGTGAACCACTGATATCATGGGGTTGTTGTCCACCACCATGAAATGAACCGATGTTGCTTGCCTGCTTAAAAAAAATAGAGACATAATTAATTGATGGGTAAAATCGATTGTCAATATATTTGACAAGTAATCAACAACTACAATCTTTTCATTTTATTTACCAACTCATTCAAAGGGTCAGATTGTGTATGTGATCCCTTCATTTGTCGATTTTACACCACAGCTTGAAATTCGAACTTGAATCCGAGCACCAAGTCTTTTTTTGTGGTGGCATTGTTGAATGTATCCCCCTGCATTGCATGGCATAAGATATGGTTTTTTTCTTACTGGTTGCAATTAAATAAAATTTGCATGATGATATGTATAATATGAATAAATTATTTGGTACTTACAATTCTAGCTTTTAATCTCAAGTAAACACCTTGGCCAAGTTTTTGTTTCCCATGTTTATCTAGCCTTGTCTTTTTTTCTTTTGATTTGTCTGAGAACCTATGAAAAGTTTCAAGTATCGTATAAGATATCGCGATTTTTTCTATAGAACTAAACAAAATTTAGCATATTCAATTCAAAATATCATATATTACCTTTTAGGGCTAGGTGGTGTCTTCCCTTCGCTTCGCAATGCACTCTCCTTTGCGTCCTCCTGTATATTCTTTCATTCCCTCTTGGGAATGGCCAGAGGATGATTATGCTTAGGGTTCTTTTTCAATTGAACCATATATTGATCTCTAGCATATTTCAAATATGCATCGCCCTTGAGTTGATTTCAGAATTGTCGAATAAATCACCAAACAAGTCGACCATATGGTCAATAAGATGATTTTCCAAATATTTATTATGGGCATTCCACTGTGTGCGAATGGTGGGCCCGAATATCTCTAAATCCTTGTCATGAAAGAACCTATAAAAAATATTGTTTCCTAAGAAACGATATGATAATTAGATTAAAATAATATGAAATATGTAGGTTTCAATAAAATGGTAGGAACTATTTAACATATTCAAAAATACCTAGGATTTGTTGTATTTTCAACGGAACCAAGTTTTCATCCACCAATAAGTTGATGGAGAGTGTTATTGAGCTTTGAACACGTGTTTCCACAATATAACAATGCTCTTGCTGAATAGAACCAATATCCTCATGAGATTATCCTTGTAGACCCTCATGAGCACGGTCTAGCGTGTGTGGTGGGGGCGTCTCATGGGCCCCAAGAGTTTCATTCCTTTGAGCCACAAACGGAGAGGCAAATAGCATCGCAGATATGTGGCTCGTGCTAGGATGTTTTGGGGTTTGTGCATCACAACCACCACCAACATCCCCATGACTAGAATGTCTTGTCAGATTAAAAATTGCTTATAGAAAGAAAATGTTACATATTGTTCATATAACGGTATCAGACAAAAAAATCATAAATCAATATATGTCTAAAATAGTCTCTTTTTTTTTAATGTGCTTATCTTACCACAAAATGTTCTATATATTGGATTAAAATTTCCATCATTTTTTTCCCTCCTTTGTAAGTGGCTTAGACCTAATCCATTCAATGTATTATTTAATTGTCTTTCTCAAGGATTTTCGAATTGTTTCCACTGGGTTGATGGAATCATATCTTTCATTCCACATATCATCCTGCTCTAACGGTGTGCTCCTCTACATCAACAAATAAACATGTTAATTCAATTATTGTAAGCAATAATTGATATGAAAATCATTGTTATACCTACTCTGATCTAGTTGGTTCCTTCCCACGATCACCCTGCCACATTATAAAATGCATGACAACTTAGAATGTTAGAAAATAATCTAAGAAGCATGAGCTATTAAAATGTGTGTTAAAGATATAAAAAGGAAAGCATTGTTGGCAACCAATACAATTTTTTCTATTTCCCTATAAGCTGCCTACACCTATGTCTTTTGAACTTCAAATCGTCGTCGCATTTTCCAAATAGACGATGTTTTCATTTCTCGCGACATTTGCAAATTGGTCTCCATTTGGTTTTCACGACTGCAAGCGTGAAAACTCCTCAATCGTTCTTTGAACTGTCATGATATTTTATTTTGAGTGGCACTTACCTTTGGTTTATCATTAAGTGGCTAAAAGGATTTTTGAACTATGCCTATTTTCCTATTCTTACTTTGATTGCGCAACTGGATTTTATTAAACTGGTAGGGCATTGAGCATGAACTTTTTTATGTTTTTTTAAAGTTGCCTAGTCATTGAATTACATAGGGGTCATGGTTTATTTTTGTTTTCATATATATGATCTGATCCTTATGGTTATGGTTCTTGGCTTGTCAATTTGATGAAATCGATTGTCACAATGTTTTAAAACCTTTGATTAAACATTTATGCAATGGCGCGCTGGTTAAACATTTGGGTTTCATTTTACATTGAATATTCATGGTTTGAAATATTATAATGGCGCATTGGTATATCATCCACCATTTAATTCTTTGGTTGAACGAATGATATGGTTTTGAGCTATGTTAT
>SNQJ01S0037314.1:64616-90643 GCA_010110895.2 Picea sitchensis
TGGAGGTGAAAATAACAACGTGGCAAATTAATTTTCTTATTCCAAATTTATATTTGGTGGTGAGAATGTCGGGTTCAATGCATCCATATGTTCTCGTATTTCGTGCTCTTCCGTCATAAATATTGGTGGTACGAGTGGGTCAAGTGAGTGGACTTTTAAATTGTTTCTTGGTTGACATTCGTTTATGTCCCATTATGTCCCATCAAACATTAATTTAAAGATCTTGTTGTTGAATGTTGCACATATCGGTGTATTCAACGGTTGTATGAATGGATGTACAACAATAATTTCCATCATTAACGCTCTCGTCGACTTTTACCTGTCCCGAATTAGATGCTCCATCTCTACCGACGCAGGTGTTTTCTTGGTCGACTTTTTCCTGGACCTGACCAACAAGGTTTCCTCTATTGAAACGTGGTCGATACATGAGATGAATTATGGAAGTTATTGAGCCATATTTATTACTGGATTGACTTAGTCAATGTTGGTGATGGCTTGTTTGTTTGTTCATTTTACTAATTTTTACTGAGTCTGAATGGTATCATCTTTTGTCATGCCAATTTGAATCATGTTCTATTGGTTTGTTTTCATATGATCTTCACCTAATCTACGCTCATTTGAACCGCGCTCGCTTTCTCTTGGAACGATTCTTTCACTTCATTGTTTTCTTATGAGTATTTGTATTAAGTGTTAATGAATGAAGCTATAGGAGACATCCTCCAGATTACAAACCCATGAGATGTGGAATATAGTAGTTGTGTGAACTCTTACTCTCAACTTACAAACCTGAGAGGAATCCCCTAATAAAGGGTTTGTGGTTCCAGCCTAAGGCAGGGGCTAGGAATGTATATGGCCTCCTCCATGATGTGAGAGAGAAGAACTCCATACGATTATCCGATGTAAAGAGCGATCTATTGAGTTAGAGAAATCCTGAAAAGCGCTGGGCACATCATCATGAGAATAAGAAAAAATATGATGGGATGGCCTCCTATGAATAAGAAACATAGTTGATGTGAAGACTCCAGATGATCCTCCTAATGGTGGCAGTGGGAAAGCATATCTGTAGAGCAGACGTGACTATGGATGATCATAAGTGCACATGTGAGGACCTAGTTCATATGTGTAATGCAATAACTCAGGTCTATGACATCCCTATGGATGTGGCCCCCTAGTGGATGAGCACCAATGGGTGTATTGGATCCTTTGCTATATATTGTTCAAGAGTTAGACCTACCTGTAACCCTAGTTATTATGTAAAGGGTACAGGTCGACCCTATGATAATATAATTAATATTAACAAGATGATTAATAATGAAAATATTAATTATAATAATAAATATAATAATAAAGTGTGCTTGAATTAGAGAGGTCGGCCCTATTGTTCTAATAAGATGCCCTTTCTAAATAAGTCAAAGTCTAATATAAGTAGGAGATGATTCTCCATTGAAGAATCATATCCTCCTCACATGTTTTGGTAATTTCAACAAGTACTTCTCTTTGGCAAGGGTGCACACCTCTTTTGGGTGCTAGGGTTTCTAGGGCTTAAGGACCCTCTTCTGTGATAAGTCATTTTGGTGGTGAAAGATATTTCTCTTGAAGAATATAGCAAAGGATTTTTCTGGGTTTTTCTCCCTTGTTTGAGAAGGGTTTCCTAGGATATATCTTGTGTACTTGTGCATGGTGTTTCTTCTTGTGATCTTGGTTGCTGCAACATTTATGGTTATGGTTATTTGATAAAATGAAATGAAATTCATAATTCTATGAAACCAATAACATGGTATCAGAGCATAGTTCTTGAAGATTCCATTGCACAAGCCTTCTCCAGAACATCTACTCTCTCATTTGCAGAAATCGTACAACCCTCCTAGGGTTTCCATAAAATATGTATGAMCTCCTTTTTCAAAGAAATTCTACCTCTATAACCTGGATGCTTGGACTGGAAAAGACTTATAAAGGTACGACCTCCTTCAACGTACCACCAACAAGTCTCAGAACTAAATTTCGAGCATTTTAAAATTTTTGACCCTAAGAGCTTCTAGGGTTTCGTAAAATTCTGCAAAAAATTCTGAATCTCATTTTTGAGAATTTCTTGAAAAGGAAATTATACTTAAAGGATTATTGTTGGTAGTGATAAGCCCCAAAAAACCCAAAAGGTGCTATCCTAGCCTAGCTGTTAGGTTTCTCTAACCTAGTTGACAAGGTTTTTTGAAGATGAACAATTTCATGATGGGAAGTAAGGTCAACACCAAACTCCAACACAATGAATATATCAACATCTCATCACTCTCAGGTATGGTTCCTCTCAATGAAAACACTTGGATAATTGATAGGGGTGCTTCCAGGAACATGACCGGTATTAGAAATCATTTGAAACACTTCATTGAGAAAGAAAAACATCTTCATGTGGTACTTGGAGATGATGCCAGATACAACGTAAGAGGAGTTGGAACCTCCACCTTCCAACTAGATTCAAATATGCAGCTCAAACTAGAAGAGGTCCTATATGTACCAGGAATGAAGAGAAACCTTGTCTCTATTTCGGCTCTTGAAGACATAGGTTACAAAATCACTTTCTCAGAAGGGAAAGTCCTTCCATGGCACAAAGACTCTCATATCAACTCTTCCGAGGTAATCGACATCAGAGACACCAACCTATACATGTTGACCATCAAACCAGTTCAAGCCTTACTACATGACACTATCAACTTAAGTGAGCTATGGCATAGAAGGCTTGCTAAAATTCATTATAGATCTCTTCCATATCTAAAGAAAATAGTAACATGTCTACTAGAGATCTAGATCCAGCAGGAAGGCATTTGCAAAGGGTGTTCCCTTGGTAAAAATATTAAAGGGTTCTTCCCCAACAGTGACAACAGATCCAAGGAAATCTTGGACTTGATTCATTCAGATGTATGTGGGCCAATGACCATTGCATCCCTAAATGGGCACTTGTACTATGTACTATTCATAGATGATCACTCCAGGAAGACCTGAATTTACTTTCTGAAGAACAAGGATGGAGTCCTTGCCAAATTCCAAGAATTCAAAGCTTAGGTTGAAAATTTGACTGGAAGAAAAATCAAAGTATTGAGATCAGACAATGGAGGATAATACACCTCAAAAGAATTCATCAACTTTTGTATTGAAGCAGGGATCAAGAGGGAGCTCACAATACCATACAACCCTAAAAAAAATGGGGTTTCTTGAAGGAAGAACATAACTATCATTGAAGAAACTAAAGCAATGACACATGATCAAAGTCTACCAATGACTCTATGGGCATAAGCATGTATGACTGTAGTGTATGTTCAAAACCATAGCCCTCATTAGATCCTAAAAAACGTTACTCCAGAAGAAGAATCCACTAAAGAGAAACCTGAAATTAGACACTTCGGAATATTTGGATGTCCAGTGTACCTTCATGTACCTAAAGAAAAGAGATACAAACTAGAGCCTTCAGGAAGGAAAGGTACTTTTTTAGGATACAGTGAATCCTCAAAAGCATACCGAATCTATATCCCAGGACAAAGACAAATTGAAATAAGCACATACATCACCTTTGAATAAGAAGTAGCCTTCCAAAAATCCAGAGAAGCTCAGATGTAAACAGATGGTGACACAATACCTTCTCCTTATTCAGAAATTCAAAGGGAGACATACAATGTTCTAGATGAGCCTACAACTCAAATTGATTCATCTCCTCCAGTAGTTTCGGTTGCCCCAAGTAGTGTACCTAGAGAAATCACTATTGGACATAAAATACCTACTTGGGCATGCCTAACATTATAAGAAGCATAAAGACATAAATCTCCTCAAGGAGCAATTAGAGAAAGCAAGAAACCTAAGAGATTCTCTAGCTACCTTTCAGTGATGACTCACATTATTGATTCAAAACCTACCTATCATGGAGAAGCCTCAAATGAACAAGTATGGAAAGATGCCATGACTGAAGAATATCAATCTATTCTAAAGAACGATGTATGGGATGTTGTCCCAAGGCCAGAAGGGAAATCCTTAGTAACTTCCAAATGGATTTACAAAATCAAACATGTTGCTAATGGAAGCATTGAAAAATATAAAGTAATATTCGTGGCCAGAGGGTTCTCACAAATAGAGGGAGTCGACTATGACGAGACTTTTTCACAAGTAGCTAGATATACCTCCATTCGATCCATCATTTCTATAGCTGCTTCCATGGGCTGGAAGCTACATCATATGGATGTAAATACAACTTTTCTCGATGGTGAAATTGAGGAAGAAGTATACATTGAACAACCAGAAGGTTTCGTTATACACAATGAAGAATATCATGTTTGCAGATTGAAGAAATCCCTATATGGCTTAAAGCAAGCCCCACGTGTTTGGTACGATAAAATGAATGGTTTCCTGATAAGTTTGGGTTTTAATAAAAGCTTATCCGACCCAAACCTATACTATAACATTAATGGAAATGAATGTTTGATTCTAGTCCTATATGTGGATGACTTTTCATCATTGGCTAAGAAAGACTCATTGCTGAATGCAAGCAAGCATTAACTACCAAATTTGAAATGAAATATTTCGGCCAAATGCATTACTTCTTGGGACTAGAAGTATGGCAGAGATCAGATGAGATTTTCCTAAGCCAAGGAAAATATACTTTGGAGATTCTGAAAAGATTCCAAATGACAGACTGTAAATCCACACCAACCCCAATGGTAATGGATCTGAAGAAGATGAATGATACCGATTCCGGAGACATAGATCCACATTTATATCGACAACTTATTGGATCCTTGATGTATCTAGTTAACACCGTACCAGACATTTCCTATGTAGTAAATGTGCTTAGCCAGTTTATAAGCCAACCAAAACAGACACATTGGATAGCTACCAAACACGTATTAAGATATCTACATGGGACTATTGGCTATGGCTTAAGATATGCAAAAAATGTGGACCTAAGACTGGAAGGGTATGATGATGCAGATTGGGCAGGAAGTGCAATAGACAGAAAGAGCACCTCAGGAAGTTTCTTCACTCTAGGATCATCCATGGTTTCCTGGTGCAACAGAAAACAAAGCTCTGTGGCTTTGAGTACGACAGAAGCATAATACATTGCACTAAGCATGGCAGTTTGTGAAGTTGTTTGGCTCTGAAAAACCTTGACAGATTTGTTTGAAAACGAGATGGATCCTACCACCATTCATTGTGACAACCAGAGCTGTGTAAATCTCTTAGAGAATCCAATATTTCATGAAAAATCAAAACATATTGAAATTAAGTATCACTATATCAGAGATATGGTATAAAGGAATACAATACATGTTCAATATCTTTCCACCCATGAAAAAATTGATGATATATTCACTAAACCACTTGCCAATACAAAGTTTGAGTATTTCCGTGAGAAGCTTGGCCTGATGGAGAATGCCTCCCTAGATGAGAGAGAGTGTTAATGAATGAATCTATAGGAGACATCCTCCAGCTTACAAACCTGTGATATGTGGAATATAGTAGCTATGTGAAGTCTTACTCTCAGCTTACAAACCTGAGAGAAATCCCCTAATAAAGGGTTTGTGGTTCCAGCCTGGGACATGGGCTAGGAATGTATATGGCCTCCTCCATGACGTGAGAGAGAAGAACTCCAGATGATTATCTGATGTAAAGAGCGATCTGTTGAGTTAGATAAATCCCGAAAAGCGCTGGACACATCATCATGAGAATAAGAACAAAGATGATGTCATAGCCTCCTCTGAATAAGAAACATAGTTGATGTGAAGACTCTAGATGATCCTCCTGATGGTGGCAGTGGGAAAGTAGATTTGTAGACCAGACGTGACTATGGATGAGCATAAGTGCATGTGTAAGGACCTAGCTCATCTGTGTAATGAAATGAATTAGGTCTATGGCATCCCTATGGATGTGCCCCCCTAGTGGATGAGCACTAGTGGGTGCATCGGATCCTTTGCTATATATTGTTCAAGAGTCATACCTACCTGTAACTCTAGTTATTATGTAAAGGGTACATGTCAGCCCTATGATAATATAATTAATATTAATAAGATAATTAATAATGAAAATATTAATTATAATAATAAATATAATAATAAAGTGTGCTTGACTTAGAGAGGTCAACCCTGTTGTGCCAATAAGACGCCCTTGCTAAATCAGTCAAAGTCTAATATAAGTAGGAGACGATTCTCCATTGAAGAATCATATCCTCCTCACATGTTTTGGTAATTTCAACAAGTACTTCTCTTTGGCAAGGGTGCACACCTCTCTTGGGTGCTAGGGTTTCTAGGGCTTAAGAACCCTCTTGTGTGCTAAGTCATTTTGGTGGTGAAAGGTATTTCTCTTGAAGAATATAGCAAAGGATTTGGCTGGGTTTTTCTCCCTTGTTTGAGAAGGGTTTCCTAGGATATATCTTGTGTACTTGTGCATGGTGTTTCTTCTTGTGATCTTGGTTGCAAAATTTATGGTTATGGTTATTTGATAAAATGAAATGAACTTAATAATGCTATGAAAACAATAACATTAAGTCGGTCGATGGTGTAGAACGTCGAGAATATATTCTACTACTTTGTATTGATCTTGACCAAGGGATGCTTTCTCTCTCCATTTTACTTTATTTCTGATTTTCCTTTATTGTTATGGATATTCTTTAAATACTTTAACTTTTCAGTTTACTATTCTTGAATTTGTCTAACTGTTTTTTATTATTATTAATTTTAAGCAAGGTTTATTTCTTATAAGTATGATTAGTCAGTTTAGTTGATTCCTGTTGGCAACTCCCTGCTATATTTCCCCAACAAGGTTATTTTCTTTTATACATGGTATTTATTTAAGCGAGCACCATTAATTAATTTCTTAAATGGATGCCCCAATAACGTTCTAAGTTGGACCGCTCCATTCAGTCGAATATCTTCCACCACATAAGGCCCCAACCACGTCGTTTCCAATTTTCTAGGTTTTCCTTTTATGCGACTGTCACACAGTAAGACTAAGTCTCCCTCTTTTATATCCTTTTTCTTTAAGTGATGATCATGCCACACTTTTTATTGTTGCTTCTGAACCTATTGGTGATGGATCACTATTAATCTCTCTTCTTCTATCTTATTTAGTTGGTATAGTCGTTCGTTCATGTTTTTTCTCCCATCAATTTTTTCTATAGCTGTGACCCTGTCAGAATTAATCCAAAATTGTAGCAGGATAACAACTTCCTAGCCGTAGACTAGATTGAATGGAGTCTGCCCAGTTGATCTTTTGAATGTTGATCTATACTCCCAGAGGATTGCAAGAATCTTATCATCCTAGTCATCTTTATTTATTTCGTAGATCTTTGTAAGTCCCTTGTGTAATGTTTTATTAAAATATTCAACTTCCCAATTTGCTTGTGGGTGATAAGTTGTCGTTTTTCTATGGTCAATTTTTTTTTTTCCAGTAGAAATTTAATTGTTTCATTCACAAATTGAGCTCCTTGGTCGCTGATTAGTGTCATAGGACAACAAAACCTTGTAATTATGTTTTTCGTAGATGAATTTAACTGCTACCTCTTTGGTACAAGATTCAAATGGCTCAACTTCTTCCCACTTGGTCACATAATCGACCATAGTAATGATGTACTTGGCACCAGTTCTTCTTGCCCTCTGTGGAAATGGCTTGATGAAGTCGATAGCCCAGATTTAAAAAGATTGATTAGAGTTTATTGAACTTAGTGAAATTTCCTTTTTCCACAAAGGTCGTCCAAGTCTTTGACAACTATCACATTTTTTTACTTGATCTCGACAGTTTTTATGCAAAGTCGACCACCACCGGCCCACTTGTAGTACCTTTCTGGCTGTTGTGTTAGTCTGAAAATGTCCTCCGACTACTCCTGCATGGGCTTCATTGATGATATCATCCTGTTCATGTTCTCACACACATATTCTTAAAACATCGTCCATTCCCATTTTGTATAAGTATTCGTTAATGGTTGTGAACAGTGCAACTTTCATGGGTAGAACTTTCTTTTTGTTTGTTGGGAGGTCCTCCGGGGTCTTTCCTTCTTCTAAGAAATTGGCAATATATTCTAAATATTTAGGTGTAGCTTCAATTCTGAATAAGTGTGCATCTGGAAGGTCATCTTCGATGCCTATCAGATCTTCTCCTGTTTCTAATTGTGAAAGGTGATCAGGTTAGACATTATTTTTCCCTGGTTGTATGATTATGTCAAATTCAAATTCCTAAAATAATTGTAACCACCGAAAAATATTTCCTTGATGAACTGGTTTATTGACCAAGTATTTTAATGCTTGATGATATGTAAAAAATGTAAAGGGATTTGCAAGTAAATAGTGACAGAACTTTTGTAGAGCAAAAATCATTGATAGGGCTTCCCTTTCCGTAGTTGAGTAGTTTCTTTGTACTCTGTTCAGTTTCCGAATTGCATGCGCATTTGGGTGATCCATTGTGTCATTGTATGGATGAGCTAAAACTGACCTGACAACTACATTGGACGCATCGACATGGACATGAAATTTTCTCGACCAGTCTGTAAATTTGAGAATGGGTGCTTTGAACAACTTCTTCTTTAAAAATTCGAAGGATTATTGGCAATTATGGGTGCTCCATTTGAATTCAACATCTTTTCGTAAAATCTCATTCATTGGGAAGGTGATTTCTGAGTAGTGGTGTATAAACTTCCTATAATAGCAAGTATGACCCAACATAATTTTATTTGTTTTTTTATTATTTACGGGTGGTTTTAGATCAAGTATAATCTTAATCTTAGCCATGTCGACCTTTACCCCATATTTACATACCACATGTCCTAGAAGGATTCCAATAGGTGTGGAAAATATGTGTTTAATGATAGTTGAATATGTCTGCAATGTTCTAGCATAAGTTGAAGCCATTTTATGTGATTTTTGAATAGATTATAGATTGTCCAGTCATTGAAGTATACAACCATGGTTTTGTAGATATACTCTTGAAATTATTTGACCACTATTCTTGAAAAAACTGATGGCACGTTCTTCAGTCTGAATGACATTACTCTATAGGAAAAAGATCTAAATTCCGACACAAATGTTGTTTTTTCCTGATCTTCTTTTTCTATTGGCACCTGGTTATATCCCGAGAATACGTTAGAAAATGAATAGTATTCGTGACCAGTGACTTCATTTATGATTTCATCAACAAAAGGGTTGGGGAATGGATCTGTCATAGTCTGTTTGTTGAGTCCTCGAAAATCGACACAAATTATTAATTTCTTTGGATCATGTTTCTTTGGTTGCACCACCATGGGACTTTCCTATTCTTCCTTGTCGATAAGATAAATAATGTCTGTTTGTATAATTCCTTCGATCTCTTTTTAAATGATCGGTTTATATTTATGTGCTAACTTATAAGTTCAATCTTCATTTCACCCATTTCTTCTACAAGTCCTTTCAAATCCTTGTAGTTGCATGCAAAAACATCTTGATACTCTTTTAGTAGACTCACTATATTGGTTGTTTGCTTGTCAGACCAATAGTCACCTATTCATACCATTTTTGGCCGACCATCATTTGATATGTCAAATTCCTTCGTTTTTATTTCCATATCCATCCATTCTGGTGGTTTTGATTCGTTAAGATGGCATTCTCCTTCTTTAATTTTTGTAAATATTTTTGGGAAGTCGAGTTGTTGCTGGTATTCTTTGTGTTCTGTGGCTATACTTGACACTGAATTCACATGATTCTACAGTGCTAGATGGTCTTTCTTCCACTGGAAGCTCCGTCCTAGTCATTTTATATTCTCCATGTCGATCCTCCGTGCAATCGAGATTTCCTTGTTTTCTACCAACAAAAAATTTCAAATCAATGTCGATCCTTCATCGACTGACATCTTTGCCTTTTCTTTTGGTTCAGTTGGTGAAGGAATTTCTAGAAATATTTGTATTTGGTTTGTTGCATCTTTCAAGTGTTCCACTACTGGATTAAATTCGAAGTCTTGCACAAAATTTTCTTTAATTTCAGCCCATTTGAAGTGTGGCTGTAGGATTCTTCAATCTTATACCATTTTCTTGGTATCTCATATAATGTACTTGGAAACATATGGGGCCATACCATTTCATCCTTATATTCTATTCTTCTCCATTCACTTTCACAATGTTGAATATGTTCCGTTGGGTCATAGCTGATTTTGAATGTGGTAATATCTGCATCTTTGGATAATTTCTTATATCCAAATATTTCAACGAAGTATGTCGACACAGTCGTCCATGTTTTAATCGGGGGGAGTGTGTTTCCCACCATCTTCCATCCTGGCTTGGGAAAGTTTCCACAAGGCTCTGTGTCCTTCCTTTCTCTCCTATAGATTTTTCTACTTCTTCGACATGGGTTGAAGGGGTATGTCGTTCACTATATTGCAAGGGTTTGCTTCTTTGATTTTCAATCAAAATAACAATGGGATTTTTTCAAGTTATTTTTTCATATACTTTAGGTACAATTTGGATTGAGTAGCACGTCTTAAGGCCTTTTTTGGGAATAATTTCGATAAACCAACAATCTTTCGCATGTGCTTTGTAATTTCCTATTTTCCAGTTGTATAAGGTGGAGTTGGAATTATGTCCAATCGACATGGGTGATTCTCTAAAAATTTCTCCTTCTACTGTTTCTTCTATATAATATTTTTGTTCGTTATTTATCTGATATAGACATCTGGATTCTTGATCTTCATCTCACGACTCTATCCATGGTTTTCCTTCCTTTGGATCCAGGGGAATAATGTTTTTTGTCCCACTTCCTTTCAATTTAATTATATCTCTTTCTAGGTAGATAGTTGCTTTCATTCATCGACCCCATGGCCGACCGCCAAGAGATGCATATGTTGGAATTCCTTCAACAAGGTTGATCATGGCAAAGTCGACCGAAGTCAATATTCCCATAATTTGAGTGTTGACATTTCTCAATATTCCAATTGGTTCTATTAATCTATGATTGACTGATTTAAGATAATTCAATGTGGGTGCTAGGTTGGGTCGTCCCATTCGTACCCATGTTTCTCGTGGTAAAATATTGACTTGCGAACCAAAATCAAAGACCACCTAATTGATGATCATTCCCTCGATCTCCAAGTCGACTCATGGATCATAATCTGTCTTGTCACAAGAGAGATGATTTGCATCATTTTTCGTTTTCTGACCATCTTTGTATTCTCGCAGTATGTTGAGTAGGTCCAACAACCTACCTATCGAATTTTTTTCTTTGATTAGTTGCAAAAATTCCTGGATGGTTTTTTCATTTTGACTTTTTGGATTTTGTTGATATTCTGTGGAATTCTTAAAGAATTTAAGAGCTTCTCTCATGATTTTCTCTTCTTTATCTGGGTTTGGGAAGTTGCTATCCTTCTTTCTTTGGTAATTTTGCGGTGGAGTGTGAATATCTCGTCCTGCGCTCGACCTTGTAAAAATATGTAAGTTTTTGGAGTTCCTCACCTCTTCCTTGGATACTGCATGTAGTAGATTCATAGTTTTTCTTGGTATAATTTTGTCGAGTACAATTGGGAAGTATTCTAAAGAGTGATCTCCAATGCTACATATGTTGCAAAATTTTAGATCAATCCTGTCTTTTATAGGACAATATGCATCGTCGTGATAATTTTTCCAGCAGTTAAAACAATATAGTCATCCACGACCTTGACCTCAACCACCAAATCAGCGTCGACCTCCTCGACCTCGACCACGACCACCATAGTAATCATCTCTTTGACCGTAGTTTTTTTCTTGGTTGGTGGTTTCTGTGTGGTAGAATGTTCGTATATTATTCTGATTTCTAACGTTTAGATGGCATTCTGATGTTCGATGATCGTAAACTTCATATATGTGGCACCACTTCATGTTTTTTATATTATGTGGGCAATCTTGTATGCTATGATCAATTATGCATTTAGATATATTACAATATTTCTAGACCGTTACTCGGTGGATGTATGTTTTTTGTGTTCGCTCATTTAGGGGGGAATTATCCTTTGTGTCTTTGTCCCTAGTGCATGTGGTGCACCATATTTCATTGCATCGTATACATATGTTTTTGATTGTTTGTTGCAAATGTTCTATTTTTTCCTCAAGTCTCTCCATCGTTGAGGAAGTCAATGGGTTATCGTCATCCGACTCGACTTGCTGTGCCTTCTGTAGCATGTCTTCATAGTTGGTTATCTCGTATAAGTGTAGTGGAGATTGGATTCTTGGTAGTATCCTAACTACATACCACTGAACTAGAAATTTCTGATCAATCGTCGTTGGGATTTGACTTAGGAGATATTTTAATATATTTTCATATTCTCTTATTGAATCACCTGGTCTTTGCTTTATTTCTTTTAAATTTTGAGCTGCCAGATGTGTGATGTCCTGAATTTTAAAGAATGTTAAAAAACTATTCTTTATTTTTTCCTTTGAACGAGTTTGGTTTTCCGTGTAGTTCATGAATCATGTTAAGGTGCGGTGGTGCAACACAACTTTGAATTGAGCCACTTGCTTATCCTCATCTTTAATATCAACTGCATCCCAAAATTTTCACATAGGAACCAATGGAATTTTGGGTCCTCCTCTCTTTTGTAAATGGGGATGTGGTTGAATACCATTTCGAATTTCTTGGTAGGAACGCTCAGTTTTCTTGGTGTTTGAGCTACTACTGCTTTCGACTGAGCTGTCGAATCTTCTGGTCAATTTTTTTCTGCATCAGACAATGGATGATACTCAAAGAATAGTTGTTTCTTCTTGAGTACAGAAAACACGTCCTCAGTTTGAGAACTTTGATCTTTATATTTGACTAACCATCGTTCCAAAGGTTACATCGCTTCTAGAATATAGTTAATTTCTTGTCTCGAGATTTTATTTTATGGAGGTCATTGTGTGAATGACCTCCATAATAATGAGAAGATTATTTTATTTTATTTACAACCATAGATTTTTAGTTGCTTGATCTGTAACTGAAGAACACATAAAATGTTAAAATATCCTTGCTTGTGATTTTATCTGAATTAGTGAACAATAAGATCAACTACCATGCATACATAGTCAACTTCGCTGGAGTGAATCGACTACAAAAATTGACCAAATTACTTGCGTAGTTGACATATGAAAACGAATGAAAGCAACCAACTGAACAATGCACTTCTTGAACCATTGATTGCTATTGAACTTGTATAAGGATTAGAAAAGAAGGTTCGCTTGAACGATCGTGGGAACAAAGGATAAGAGGATTGCAAAATGGCACTTGCAACTCCTTCCCATTATTTTTTTTTACCTGTGGTTGCTCGTCGAATTTGGAAGTGATGGCCCGCGATATGTTTGTGGGAACAATTTCTTGTGATCTCTCACCCCCCTTGCATATCAGGGTCACTATAATTGTGCAGAAAATACTATTCTCAATTCATAGAATATTTCTCCATGAGTACCATCGATCATAGAAATTCCAACCCTTTGGAGGAAGAATGAATTCGACTGAAGACTCATGGACATAAGTCAACGTCAATATGTCTAATTTGTTCTAAATGAATTATGTGGACTCCAAAAATGTTTCTCGTTGCAATTTTCACCCACCGTGTTAACACATAACAAGAGTCCAGGTTTTTAATTTTTTTTTTTTAAATTTTGTTAGTTTAGTCTCAGAAGGATACCATTATTCTTTGTCAGCCATGTGGTCAATCCTTCTTGTATGAGTCATTTGTTTAAGGTTGTAGGTTTGAGTCATAGGGTCATGTTCTCAAAGGTTTTGAGTCATGTTTCATGTCAAATAAATCATGATTTGATTTTCTCTTAAGTCTAGAAAGCTTATCAGAGTCCATTTATGAAAGTCTTGGTGTCATGATGGTGGTTGTCATCATTAGAGAAAGAGGGAAAGTTCTGGTCATATCTTCATAGTTTAAGGGTCACCATCAAATATTATGTCCAAAATAAGTGTACAAGAGGTATTAAAGATCTATCCATCCGTTTAAGTGTCTTGTCAGTTGTCAAATTACATGTGTTGCAAACTCTCCTAAAAATTCACAGCAATTCAAAAATAGATCATGCACCAAATATTTCATGATTATGATTTTGCAAAAGGTTTGATGATGGATTCTAGTTTTTAGCGGAATCTCCTCATCAATCATCTTCAAAGGGTCGGTTTCAAAAGGAGGTTTTATAATTTTTACCTTCATTTCCATTTGCAAAGAGTGCGCTGCAGACTGGTTCAATTAATTGCGAACTGTAAGTGCGCTGCAAAATGATTGTCATTCCATACTCTTGGCACTGTGAACTCTCTTGTAGAGGTTGATGGTGGATTAAAAGATTAAAGAACTGTTGGTTTGGTTTTCTACAACAAGGACTGATATTTATATACTAGGTACTTTGCTTAATGTTCAAATTCCATTGTCTAAAAACTTATTATCATCAAACCCTAGTTGCTGCAAGTTTTCTACTCGCTGCAAACTATAGGTTTTCCTTAATCAGTTCATACCTTCTCATTTTAAAGCCTTCACACAATATTTGGTTACCTGTTCTCATCATCCAAATGCAATCTTTCATTTCCTTCTTGTAATTACTGTATACTACTGCTAACTGTTATTGCTACAAACAATTAAGTGTTGCAAACTGGTTTATACAATTGGTGCTGCGAACTCCTCTTTTCTTGGTTAACTTGCACATTCTTGTCATTCAAACCTTTATGCAGATCCATGATACATGTTTTCTAGTCAAAGGGTAACTTGCAGCTTATTCTTGCAACCATAACTCCATTTACTGCAAACTTCCTATTCACTGCGAACTAAACTTGTTGCTAGCTGTCTGCGCTGCAAACTAGATGCGTTACGAATCCCCTGTTTTACACAGTTGCTCCGAAGTTTGGTTTATTTGAGATTTCATCCTGTTTTGGGTTGTCATAATTTCCTCCAATATCCTAGCTCCAATCTTATTTAAGTTTCTTCAGTGTTTCTTTAGCATAAAATCCATTTTCCAACAAATCCTGTTTTTGCAAAATCAAGCAGCAAAACCCTAAATTCATCACTTTCCATCACATACTATGGTAACAATTGTTATCATCGGTAGCGGGGGGGGGGCGATTGACTTAGATGTCATGGAAACTCAACACGGGAACAAGATTCATAAAGTATGGAAGACTGTCAGGGCTGACACCGATGACCTACAACTATTCAATTCAGATCCATTTTTCAGAGAGGCATTTCAGAGAGTGGGTTGCCTAGCTTTTTGTGAGAATATGCAGAGAGGACACCCTGAGGTTTCTAAGAAATTTTAATTGAATTTCAATGGTTTAAAGACCAAATTTGGTACACTGGAGTTTGAGGTTACAAAGTAGTCCATCTCGACAATACAAAGATATCAGTTTAGGGAGAAAAATGGTTCAAGGCCATGTGACTGAAGTTTGCATTTTATAAGGATTTCTTAAATCTTGAATATCAAGAAGATAAACTATCCAAGGGAGTGCCTAGAAATCACATGATGGAGTATTTTGATAATATTATCAAATTTATTCATAGGTATTTCACTTGTGAAGGTAGGTTTAATATGGTCTATCAATACCATATTAGACTATTGATTCATTTTATTGGAAAATAGCCCTTGAATCTATTGAATCTACATTTCTATCCGCTCAAAAGCCTTGGGAAGATGTCAGATAAATTTCAAGCCAAGTCTAAGCATGTGGATACCAACATCTTCCATTCTGGTCTAATCAAGATGCTAGTGTTAGAAGAACTAAAAAATACTAATAGTGATTGGGATGCTTTCCTTGTTGCATCAGGCTTTCAGCCAGATGTTGTCAACACACCACAAACAAAGAGAGAGACACCTACCTCTGTTGAAATCCATTCACAACCTCTTGATAAAGAAACTTCTCCTATGGAAGAGTGTTCACCTATGGAGACATTCTCTAGCAAAGCAAGGAATCAAAAAGGAAAGAAACTTTTTTTTTCTCCACCTGTTGCTGCAGAATATGTTATGCCTAGAATACCATTCACCAGATCAACAACAAGGTAGCATATATCTATGGAAAAGGGTGCATCCAACACACCAACTCAACAAACAGTCAAAACCAAGCCTCTTAAAAATCTAGTAGAAATTATTGAAATCAAGTCTCCTTCTAATGAAAGTGATACCACTTTCAAAAGGCTCAGGAGACAACTGAAATATGTAAGGGCTGAGAATGAACAATTGAGAAAGGAAAATCTACAGGCCATGATTCAACTAAAGAAAAATATATATATATATATGTGTGAAGAAACTGTTGCAAAGGAAAAAACACATGGCTAAGAGATCCTTACCTCTGCATAGGAAAATGAAGAGTGCGTACAGGAAAAATAGAGCTTATCAAGATGAAAACAAGAAGTTGAAGGAGGAAGTGCAACAGTTGAAGGAACATATTGAAAAAAAGAACCTGGACATGTTGGCTCGGGTGGCCACTAGGAGATGAAGATGAATCATCATATCTGCATCAATATAATCAGTTTTTCTATGGTGTCTTATATATGCAGGCTTATAACCCTAAGGAGTATTTTTATCTTATGCTGCTATAATTATGCCCATATTCTATTTTTACAAATCAATTTCATGATTTAGAGGTTGTAGCAGGAATAAACAAAGGTTTTAAGGATTCTTGCACAATTTTGGCATCAGTTTCTATGTTTTGAAGGTAAAATGACATCTTCAGGAAAGTTCACAGTGCATCCTACTCAAAGGTGCCGTGAGTTGCTAAAATTGGAACAGTTTGTAGCGCACTCACTGTGAACTTGATAGTTAGTTTGAATCCGAGTTGTAGGAGGGCTTCCACCTATCAGAAGAAGTTGGAATAACTCTTCAAAGATAAGTTAGACATCAAGGGACACTTGTGCCTAATATCTAGCTCCACTAAATATTCATGCAATGTGTTGGATGCAATTGTATTTATTACTGCCAACAACCCCCTGAAATCTAGCAGTTGATTAGATGATTGGTTTGTTTGTTTGTTTCCATGCCTCACCCAGGTGAAAAATCCAGTGTAGGAGTTAGGTGGTGAGCCCTAGAGGGAATTTTGATGATTATTTGCTATTTAATATGTAATTTGACTCCATAAGAGGGTTCGAGTGGTTTTTGTGAGACTCATATTACTCTTTCAGAATGTAAAAGATTTCTAGATGATGTATGTACATTTTAAGACTCTTGAATGGTTAATGATCAATTTTTCTTCTAATATTACATGCTATCCTTCTCTCTTGTTTTGATATTGTCTAATGGTAAGTGATTTATCTTTAGTGCTTGTTTCTATGGAATTACAGTGACTGATTTACTGTCTTTTGTTGATGCAAGTGTTTTCAAAACACATCATCTTGTTAACCTGGAGGTTCCTTGTTAGTGAGTTTTCCTCTATATGTGTGCCAAACTACTTGAAGTAGTTTGGTTCATATATTCACATTTTCTTCTTCATTCTTCCATATTTTCACTGTTATCCTATAAACTGATTAGATATTGTTCAAGCCTTTCTTGCTGAAGTATGTTTTATGGAGATTTTTGTGTTGATACCTTGAACTGAGTTTCTCATCCATTCACTACACCTAAAACTGAAAATATTATCTTTTACAAACTATAAAATCTGATGGGTATTAGGCTCACACCTATAAAATTCTAGGTGAGACTTCTAGTTTTAATATTTCTAGCGCCGTTGTCGGGGAGGCGAAATTGAAGATATTTCCCTGGGCTATATGACAAGGATACTACTGGTTTTGATGGTGTACGTAAGCCAGTAACAAAAGAGATTGCATAGTGCACCTAGCAACTCCATATTCAGCTGTGGCTCCTAAGAGAAGAAGAATGAGAGCTAATCCACATTCAACTCTGGCCACACCTGTACCGGACTCAATGCAAATCATAAAGAAGGGAAAGTATTTGCAAGGAGCCTCATCTTATAAATATTAAGGTACTACTGGGAACCTACCTGAGTTTGTCTTTCATTCACCAGTTGTTATTTCTAAATCTGTTCATTTACCTGAGGTTCAAAACCCTATAAAATTCCAACTAGAATGTCATCCTCTTGAACATACACATCTTTNTTGATACCTTGAACTGAGTTTCTCATCCATTCACTACACCTAAAACTGAAAATATTATCTTTTACAAACTATAAAATCTGATGGGTATTAGGCTCACACCTATAAAATTCTAGGTGAGACTTCTAGTTTTAATATTTCTAGCGTCGTTGTCGGGGAGGCGAAATTGAAGATATTTCCCTGGGCTATATGACAAGGATACTACTGGTTTTGATGGTGTACGTAAGCCAGTAACAAAAGAGATTGCATAGTGCACCTAGCAACTCCATATTCAACTGTGGCTCCTAAGAGAAGAAGAATGAGAGCTAATCCACATTCAACTCTGGCCACACCTGTACCGGACTCAATGCAAATCATAAAGAAGGGAAAGTATTTGCAAGGAGCCTCATCTTCTAAATATTAAGGTACTACTGGGAACCTACCTGAGTTTGTCTTTCATTCACCAGTTGTTATTTCTAAATCTGTTCATTTACCTGAGGTTCAAAACCCTATAAAATTCCAACTAGAATGTCATCCTCTTGAACATACACATCTTTCTCCTGATTTGAAAGAGAAGAGACTTGGAAGTTTTGATTTCCTTGCATCATTTGAAGTTGTTAAATGGTTTAGACTTGAAAGTTTAGAAGATTTCCCAATTTTAGGATCCCCATATACTAATTTACTCAAGTTCATTAAATTTAACGGAAAACGAACTTCCTTCCCTGAGAATACCTCAACAAAAACATCAAATATTGGCCCAATCCCTGTCAAATCTGAATCTTCTAAAGTCTTGAAATAGAAAATTTTTAGTGAAATTATTTTTCCTCTTCCTAGATTAGAAGAAGAAAGATTTGAGACTTCTTAAATTCCATTACTCATTGTGTTTGAAAAGAATATGTATTTGAAAATGTTGAGGAAGGATTAGAGTGGGTGGAATGGGTATCCCATTTTCTTGATGTTTAAGTGTTGATTTTCCTAAAAGTTTTCAAGATGAAACATAACAAGTTCTATCCTCTGCTCAAACTCTAGTACGATCACCAAAGTCACAAGATTCTTCTCCTCATTCTACTCTGTCTTCTAGTTCCTCTGTTGTAGCCTCACCAACAACTCCTAAGAGCCAAACATCTCTTTCTCCTAATATGGCAGGAGTGAATCCACCTCTAAACATAATGGATACCATTGTGGCTACTAGGTATGTACCATTAGTGCTTCCTCAACCCATGAATTCTCTCCCAGTTGGAGATTACCTTAAGTACATGCCCAAATTTATTGGAGAAGAATATATGACTGCAAAAGAACATCTTGCTACCTTTTACAACTATGCAAATAACATGAACATTGAAAATGAAGATGTTTGGATGACGATCTTTGTGCAAAGACTAGATGGGGAAGCCATGAAGTTTTTTAGAAGTTTACTCCAAGGATCAATAGCTAAAATTGAGGCCCTGGATGATGCTTTCTTAAGGCATTGGGGTGAAAAGAAACATTTTTTGTACTATATTACAAAATTTGGGGCTCTCAAAAGGAAAGAGGGTGAATTTGTGCTTGACTTTTATAAAAGGTTCAACAAAATGTATAATAAGATACCTACTGATATTAAGCCCACTGAGACTTTTGAAAAAATAACTTATGCAAGTGCTTTTGACCCAAAGTTCTATCTTTTATTGAGAGAAAGAAGGTTTGAAACATTGGATCATATGCAATATGCTTCCCTGGAAGTTGAATCAAATATACTAGCAACATACAAGTTGAGGGGCATATCTGATAGGGAGAGGAGAAAACAAAAAACAAAATCTTCTCGTTCAGATACTTCAGGTATAGATCCAAAGATTGATGAGTTAACCAAGTCGGTAAAGTCATTATCTGCAGAGATGGAGAGTTTAAAACTTGAAGGGAGACAAACCAATAGAAATCCTCAAGAATTTGGAAACATAAACCAATTTAGAAGGAAAAATAATCCACCTCAAGTTTTGCAGAGGTATCGTAGGAACAATGAAGATCAAAGAGTTCAAGCCCCTTTCCAAAATAATTTATTTTAGGAAGAAAATGAAGCAAAATAGGTGGAAGGAGGAGAACCATAGATTCATTGTGTTACAGATAAATATGCCTCACCTCATCTTACTCAAAGTGAGTATGAGGATTACTTGATGTGTAACCAGATAGATGAATTGGCTCAAGAAGATCAATTTTACAAGACAAAAGGTCAGAAAAACTATAACTTGAGATCTAAATAGAATGTTGAGACGAAAAATACATCCCCTCAGTCCAAAAAGACAAATGTTCCCGTGAAAACAACCCCTTCCAAATAAACAGAAGGACAAAACAAACAACTAGTGATAAAAGCACCTGCACATGAAGTGAAAGATGCTGAAAAATCTCAGTCTAATTTCAATTTTGAGCATGGAATTCAAAAAATTAAGATTCATGTTCCCTTGCTTGAGCTAGTAAAAAATGAAGGGTTCAAAAAATCCTTTTTGAAGGTTCTGCATCCCATATCTCATCTAGCTCTCTTAGATTCTATCAATTTACAAGATGAGAAGCCTGCAGTAGTATTGGGGCCCATGGTGGAAGGCAGAGATGATTCTTCTCCTCCATTTTACACTTCTTTTAATGTGCATGACAAGATCTTGCACAATTGTCTTATGGATTCTAGTGCATCCCATAATCTGATTCCTAAGGCTGTCATGGATGAATTGGGATTGGAAATCACTAAAAATTATCATGACATGTACTCTTTTAACTCAAGGAAAGTAAAGTGTCTTGGGGTTATTAAAGATCTAGTTGTCACACTTTTCCAACTACCTATGAAAAACATGGTCATGGAAATTGTAGTTGCAGATGTACCCCCCAAATTTGGGATGTTGCTGTCTAGATCATGGATCAAGAGGTTAGGAGGAACTTTACAAATGGATATTTCTTATGCTACAATACCAATCTTTGGGGGTGAGCACAAGAGACCATATAGAGAAGCTCAATTGGCCTATATCAATAGTGATGAGAACAATCCTACAAACGATCCCATCTATGTTGTTGATACTGATTTGGGGTCTAGTATTCTTCGTCTTATTGATTCCCCTCATCCACCCTTAGAGATAAAAAACCAACCATCAACAAAATGTGAAATAACTGGACAAGGTGTTCAATTGTGGAAGATGTATTTTGATGGTGCATATTCTAAAGNAGGAACTTTACAAATGGATATTTCTTATGCTACAATACCAATCTTTGGGGGTGAGCACAAGAGACCATATAGAGAAGCTCAATTGGCCTATATCAATAGTGATGAGAACAATCCTACAAACGATCCCATCTATGTTGTTGATATTGATTTGGGGTCTAGTATTCTTCGTCTTATTGATTCCCCTCATCCACCCTTAGAGATAAAAAATCAACCATCAACAAAATGTGAAATAACTGGACAAGGTGTTCAATTGTGGAAGATGTATTTTGATGGTGCATATTCTAAAGATGGGGCTGGTGCAAGAATAGTCTTCATCTCTCCCTCCAAAGAAGTCATAACCTTGTCATTCAAACTTGATTTTGAGGTGACAAATAATATTGCATAATATGAGGCTCAGGATTGCAAGGGACATGGAGATTGAGGGTCTAACAATATTTGGTGATGCTGAGCTGATTGTGAAACAGGTAAAAACATTTATCAGACTAAGAATATTAGGTTAAGGGCCTACATAAACGAATTTTAGGATCTTGTAGATAAATTCTTCTCAGCATTCAAAATTTCTTACATTCCTAGGAGTGCTAATTCAATAGATGATTCATTGGCTGTTTTTGCAAGTAATTTCAAAGTTCCCCTGCCTTCCAAGATCAAATATGATGTTGAGATAAAATAAAGGCCTGCCATTATTGACAATGTCAAGCACTGGAAGGTTTTTGAAGATGATGAAGAATTAAATAGGTTTTTAGAAACAATGGATTAATTTTCTGCCCTCCATATTGACCAAAATTCAGATGATGGTTAGAATCTGCATGCTGATAAATTTTTGAACAGAATTGCAGATCATAAAATTGTTCAATTGTCTGGTAATCACATTCCTAAGGGGATGGTTCCTTTAGAGAGACTATGTGATAATAATGATGTTTTTTTTAAAATTAGTAGTTCTAAAAAAATGTGGACTTGATAGACTGTAATTTAGGCACTAGAGAAGAGCCCAAACATGTTAAATTGTCCAAGAGTTTATCAGAAAATCAGAGGGATGAATATGTCAAATTATTGAAAGAATTTTATGATGTGTTTTCATTTAAGTATGAAGACTTGAAGACTTATTATACCAGCATCATTGAGCATATGATACCTTTAAAATATGACACTAATCCATTCAGACAAAAGATCAGGAAGATTAATCCAATGTTATTTCCTATTATGGAGAAATAGGTTAAGAAGCTGGTTGATGCTCAAATCATTATACCTATGAGGTATTATGATTGGGTAGATAATTTGGCCCCTGTAACAAAGAAGAATCATGAGATCAGGATTTGTGTTGATTACAAGAATCTAAATAGGTGTTCTAGAAAGGACAACTACCCTTTACCCAAGATGGAACATATTTTGCAAAGGGTGACATGTTCAATGATGATTTCAATGATTGATGGGTTTTAAGGATACAATCAGATTTCTGTGTTGCCAGAGCACAAAGAGAATACATAATTTACCATTCCCTGGGGTACATTCATGTATTCCAAGATGCCATTTGGTATTATGAATGCATGACAACTTTCTAGCGTGCAATGGACATTGCATTTATTGGGGAGAAAGACAAGTTTGTGGTTATCTGTCTGGATGACATTACGTTGTTTTCCAAGTCTGATCAAGAGCATTACCATCATCTGAGAAAAGTGTTTTTGAAGTGCAAAACATATGGTCTATCCCTAAATCCCAAAAAATCTTTTTTTTTCCATGAAGGCAGATAAGTTGCTAGGACACATTGTCTCAACTGAGGGTGTGAATATTGACCCCAATAGGGTAGAGGCTATCAAGAATCTTTCTATTCCAAGGTCTAAGAAAGAAATTTAGTCCTTCTTAGGTAAAATAAACCTTTTGAGGAGATTTATATCTAACTTTGTTGAGCTAGTGAAATTTATAACCGCCATGTTGAGAAAAGGCAATGAAGTCAAGTGGACACCAAAATCTAGGAGTTATTTTGAGCAGACAAAGCAAGCATTGGATGATGCCCATGTTCTGATAAGTCTTGATTACTCAAAGGTATTTCTGATTTTTTACTTTGCCTCTAATGATACACTAGTTGTTGTCCTTCTTCAGAAGAATTCAGATGGTAGGGAGAAACCTATTTCCCTCTTCAGTAGGGCTTTGAGAGATGCTGAAGTTAGGTATGATATAATGGAAAAGCGAGCTTATGATTTAGTCAAAGCTCTTCACTCAAAAATAATTTCTTATGTTCCCTCAAGTTTTTTTAAAGAAATTCTGACTAAACCTGATATTGATGGGAAAAGAAGTAAGTGGATTACTAAGATTTTAGAGTTTGATCTGGAGGTGAAGCCCACCAAGTTGATAAAAGGTCAAGGATTAAATAGGTTTCTAGCTGAATCAAATTGTAAATCATTGAGAGTGAATTTCATGGGCACTAACTCTGTAAATCAACAATCTAAAATTTAGAACAACATCCTGCAAATTAACTCAAAGTTGAAAAAATGCAGCTGGTACAAAGATGTCATCTATTTCTTGTAGAATTTGCAGCCTCCTGTTGGACTTGAGAAGGATAAGGTAATATCTATGAAACTCAAGGCAGTAAAGTATTTCATTGTTGATCAAATGTTATATTGGAAGGATCCTTCTGGGAGTCAATTAAGATGTTTAGATCCCGAGGAGGAAAAGCAAATTATGACTGAATTTCATGGGAGTTTGTGTCGAGGTCATCACTTATGGAGAACCAAAACATACACGATACTTCGAGCTGGGTTTTTCTGGACTAACTTATTCACTAATATGTGTGAAAATATCAGAACATGTGATAAATGCTAGACATTATCAGGTAAACAACAACTCAAGTCTTTGCCCCTGAAACCAATTTTGGTATCTGGTCCTTTCCAACAGTGGGGATTATATTTTATTAGAGAAATTCATCCATCCTCTAGTGTTCAACACCGTTGGGTTTTGATTGCTACTGATTTCTTTATCAAATGGATAGAATCCATTCCCACTAGGAATGCAACACACAAATTAATCATCAGTTTCTTAGAATATATTCTATCTAGATTTGGTTGCCCAAATAAAATCATCATTGATAATGCAACAACCTTCAAAGATGATCCTTTGGTGAAGTTTTGTGAAAAATTTGGCATTCAACTTATCCATTCTGCTCCATATTACCCTCAAGGTAATGGATTAACAAAGTCCTCCAACAAGAGCCTAGTGAAGATCATCAAATTTTTTTTGGAAGAAAATAAAAAGTTATGGGATTCTAAGTTGAATTTTTCCCTTTAGGAAGACAGAGTAACAACTAAGAGGTCAATTGGTACCACACCATTCCAATTAGTTTATGGAACAATTTTTTTTTTCCTTGCACAATTAGCTTTACCTGTGGAAAAATTTCTTCAAGATCAAGAAGGGGAACCATATGACATGGTAAGAAGGATGCATCAACTTGTGGAAGTGCATCAAACTAGAGATCAATTGTTTGATAGAGCAAAAAATCATCAAAAACAAATTAAAAAAGTTTTTGACAAGAAGGTAAAGAAAGAATATTTTTAGCTTGAAGACCTGGTGCTCAAATGGGATGCTCAAAGGCATGATAAAGGAAAGCATGGTAAGTTTGAATCTCTATGGGTAGGCCCTTTTAAGATTTTTGAAGTCTTGCACAATAACAGTTTTAAGCTGCAAAACTTGGAGGGTGCTGAAATTTCTGGTGGCCCATTCAATGCGAATTTTCTCAAAAAATACTTTTACTAAAGCTGTGGGTGGATTAATTCCATTATAAATAATAGTGTGTTTAGTTAGTTTTTGTTTCTTTTTAAACAATGAATCCATTCCCAATGGATAAGGCACTGGAAATGCAATGTTCTTGGAGCCTCACATGGAGGTCTCCATACCCTGTGGAGCCAGATGTTAACACATAGGATATACATGAGTCAAGATTTTTATTTTTATTTTTAAATTTTATTAGTTTAGTCTCAGAAGGATAACATTATTCTTTTTTAGCCATGTGGTCAATCCTTATTGTATGAGTCATTTGTTGATTAAGGTTGGTTGTCATTGATGTCAACCCTTGAAGAAAGCCCCGTAGCACAAAGGTTTGAGTAATGGACCCAAAATTGTTTGATGTAAATATGACTCATTATTTTTTTTCCATAGTTGATAAGAAGTAAATATGGATGAACTCCAAAGTGGTCCCCTTATGGTGAAAGCCCTCATGGGAAGACCCTTTGCGGAGNTCCATAGTTGATAAGAAGTAAATATGGATGAACTCCAAAGTGGTCCCCTTATGGTGAAAGCCCTCATGGGAAGACGCTTTGCGGAGTAAGAGAACCCATGATTAATTGTGGAATAATGAGATGAAGGACAATGAATTTGTCAGGGAAAATATCCTAGATGGATAGATCTTTTCATGCCATTTCTGGTGGTATGTAGAACGTCACATAACGCCTCACGGTTAGAGAGTTATGACCATGTGAAGTTGGAGAACCTAGGTTTGGGTAATGGACCCAAGTTTGTTTGATGGATAACGATATGATTTTTGCTATATTTGAAGGTATTACTATTCTAGATGGATATTACATATCATTCCATTTCTGGTGGTATGTGGAATGTCACATAAATCCTCACGGTTTGAGAGTTATGGCCTTACAAAATTGGAGGACCCTCATATGTCATCTAGAAGCCCCAAAAGGTCAAAGTAGTCAAAGTGGATTAAGAGTTTTTAAAAGGTAAATAATAAAGTGAAGTGATGAGTGTATTATAATTCAAAGTGAATACAAAATAAATTATTTCAATAATAAATTTAATGGAGAAATTAGAAGTGGGTTAACCCTAAAATTAGGAAAGAGGGCAAAGT
>SNQJ01S0037316.1:0-13198 GCA_010110895.2 Picea sitchensis
AATTATAATAATGACCTTTAGAAATCTGCAGTATTGATCTTCACATGATAATGCGTTTGAGCAATACGTGGAGAATGATATCCTGCTCTAATCTCCAGGCATCTTCACATGGTAGGGAGTTCGAGTCCGTTTTGAAAATTGCTATATTTTATCTTCACATGGTGGCGTGTCAGTAATTTGTGGATAGTGATATCCTGCTCTAACCTTCATGCATCTTCACATGGTATTGAGTTCTAGTAATTTCTGGAGAATGATATCATGCTCTAATATCCTTGGCTGGCATGCCTCTTAATAATATTCAAATAAAGATGCATTGTAGTAATTTCGGCTAATGATGTTTTTCTCTAATCTCCACGATTGACGTACCTCTTATATTCAAATAAAACTACGATCTCATATCGAAACAAACGTTACATACCTTGGTTGCACATCTAACTATATCCAATCTTCACAAACTAAGATAAAAGCCACCTGTATATTGTTTCAATCCAAAGCATTTCTCCAGTTAATGGACAATATTTTGTAATGATATTTTTATCTATATACAATTTGAGTAGGTCTAATGGTTAAGAACATGTGCTTCTTCTTAAAAGGTTACAAATATCTCCTCTTAAAAGATCACAAGTTCGAATCTTTTAGTAGACTTTACCAGTCAAATTGCTCATACACCAATTTGGTATAAGGTGAAATAATATTTTTTCAAATTCTTGAAAAATTTAACTCAACTTAACTTTGAACTGAACTTACTTCTTGTATTATTGATTCTAGCAATTGAAAATATATAAGAAGTCACAAGTTCAAATTCTTTAGTTGACTTTACCAATCAAATTACTCATACATCAATTTGGTATAAAGTGAAATAATATTTTTAAAAATTCTTGAAAATTTGAACTCAACTTAACTTTAAACTGATCTTACTTCTTGTATTATTGATTCCAGCAATTGAAAAGATTTAGAAGACTTTTATAAAAAAATAAATACATGATAAGTAGGTAAACTAACCCTTCCTAACTAATTATAATTAAAATTCAGTTATTATTAACTTATATTTTCAAAATTTCAAACTATTTATTTAACTATGTGTTAAAGGTGTTGATGTGATGAAAACAGCATCCAACTATTAAATTATTCATGTAAATATTCTTTTTATTGTAAAAAAGTCCCGTTATATAACTTGGAAAACCTTAAGAACTATGTCAAAACTAGATATTCCTTTAAAACCAAATGCATAATTCTATATCTCCATAAGTCTTTTAATAGATCTTTGTCCCTATCATCTCTCAATTAGATAAATTTCTCACTCTCTCACTTAATAGCCTTTTAGAATTAGTTTACATCATTACAATTACAATTAGATTATATTATTTATTTCTATTTTTTACTAGGTCTGTCTAATTGGTGTAGTCTTCATCTTTGGTCTTTTGGTCTTTTATTTTCATTCTCATTCATCTTATTGTACTTGAAACTATAAACATTGTTGAAGTACATAGCAACAATAGCAACCCATAAATCATCAAAGTACATGACAACCCAACAAATGTATCTAAGGATTCTCTAGAAAACCTTTTCTCATACATGATTCATCAACCATTCTTAAATCACATATATTCATACCTATACCTTTTACTCCCATCATCATCATCATCATAAATTTTATTTGGTAACCATATTGTCGATGCACTTGCATCTTAACTCCATTCCTAACCGCATCTTTAAAAAAAAATGTCGAGCATGCACCTAAATACCTCAAGATTTTTTGAACTCCGCACCTAATAAATCTGAGTCTACTCTATTAACTGCAGAACATCTCCCTTTAACTTCACTCCTATCCACATATTAAAAAGAAGTCGACAATGCACCTAATCACCTCGAGATTTTTTTTATCTGGGCACATAATAAATCTGAGTCTATGTTATTAGCTGGAGAAGGGATTTTTTTTCGAAAAATATTAGGCTATCTTGAATAGAGAAAACAATATGGTGGAACATTAGTTTAAATGGATTATAAAAACACAAAAAGATGCAGAAGGGAATTTAAAAAAAAAAAAAAATTAGCCTATCTTGAATAGAGAAAACAATATTGCAGAACATTAATTTGTTTGCGTGATTATAATGAGACAAAAATATCCATAGAGTGTTCAACCATACCTTTAACTTATTGGATTATGCAAGTTGATTGGCTAGGACTTATGAATGTCACATGGTCGAGTCAGATGAGGAATCCAGACTTTCAGGACATCAATATTATTTAGCACGTTCTCCAAGATGTTAGAATAATGAGTTATTCGTTTCAACCTAATGAATAGATATATGGCCACCATTCATGTTTGGCTGTGAACTCTGTAAGGGTAAGGTTTCTGTGTAGAAATCTGAAAGCCGGTGGCAAGAAGAAACAACAGACACCAGAGAGGGAAGTGGATTCACCTAAAGAGAAAGAAACAGACAATGATTATCAAAAAGTTGAAAGGTAATATTAAAGAGTACTCAGCTAAGTGGGTGGTGAAATTGGATTCCAAGGCTCAGAGATAATCGAGCTTTCGTGAATAAGATCAACAATATCACAAATACGCTGAGTTGGCCGTGGCTATGAACGGTGAGAGGATGACATCTTGCTGTTTGTCATAGCTTATAATTGGCAGGCAGGTTAATTAGGTTAATGAATAATTTATATTAATCAAGTTAATGACATAGTTATTTGTGTTAATTTTGACTTTTTAATTTGTGAACACAATAAAGAATATTTTTTTATTCTTATATATATTGCATATTTTTAATTAAAAAATTATCTATAATATTTTTTATTGTTAAATCTGACAGTATATTATTGCATATTTTTAATTAAAAAAACTAAGAAGACATTGCCCCTTATCCCACGGACCCACGGACCCACGCCCAAGTATTACGAGACCTTGTGGAGATCGAGGTATGAGAGTCTCGTTGTAGTCTCTTAGGAGACATTGCGGAGATCGAGGTAAGCAGTTAATTGGAAGGAAGTATTCAGTATATATACTGAGAATCTTTTGGTTACTTTTCTGTATTAGGCGTTTGTCCACATCCTATATGGACAGAGTTGCTGGGGTTAGATTTACTTAGTGATAACAATATCATAGAATAATTTGGAGCACCAATGGGAATAAGGTCGATTAGGGTTTGCAATTGGGCATTTTCCAAGACAAGAGAGCATAGAAAGGTCTCATTTTTCGAAAGTTATTTTATTTTATATTATATAATATGCCGTAATAGTTTAAAAGGAAATTCAACGAAATTGTTAAATATTCTTAAAAAAGCTCAGAAAGAAAAACTCTAAACAACTTTAATTTATTTTAAATTATATTCAAATATTTTAAGGTAAAGAGCCCAAGACAAAAGTCTATTTTTCAGTGACGGGTTGAAATGAAATTATAAACAACGATAATTTGTAAATTACATTCAAATATTTTAAGAAAAAAAGCTGAAGACAAAAGTCTGTTTTTCAGTGATGGGTTGAAATGAAATTCTAAACAACGATAATTTGTAAATTATATTCAAATATTTTAAGGAAAAAAGCTGAAGACAAAAGTTTGTTTTTCAGTGATGGGTTGAAATGAATTGGATTTATTTTAATATAAATAGAATAATATTTTTTAAGCACATTGCGTACCATTGCATTCAAAGATAAAGATAAATTAGAGTTGAAATGGATTCAATTTATTTTAATATAATTTTCTTAGCATATTATGAGAGTTGAAATGGATTCAATTTATTTTAATACAATTTTCTTAACATATTATCAGAGTTGAAATGGATTCAATTTATTTTAATATAATTTTTTTTAGTATATTGTTTGACATTGTATCTAATAGATTTAATTTATTTTAATATAATTTTCATAACACGGATTCAATTTATTTTAATATAATTTTCTTAGCATATTATGAAAGTTGAAATGGATTCAATTTATTTTAACATAATTTATTTTAGCATATTGGTTAACATTGTATGCAATAGTAAAAGATCAGATTAAATATTTATAAGAATGGTAAATCAAAATCGTATGTAAGGTAAGTATCTTACAGAAGTTGAAAAAAAAAAATATTATTATTAATTAAATTAACAATCATAAGTAATTATATGAAAATTTTAATATTAACAAGATGTCAAATTTCGATATTAAGAAAATGCGATTTTGATGTTAATATAACAAAATTTCAATAAATCTGTTGTTCTTTTGATTTCATTTTAATTCTACATAATTTTTTAAGTAGGGGTGATTTTAGATGATGTAAAGTTGATGTAACATAGTGAAAGCATAATGTTCATAAGAAGCAAAAGTTTTGGATTTCAACATCAATATGATACACACGAAACATACATAACACTTATGTAATAAATATATCCATGTAGAATAATGTTAATGTGACACAAAAGAGTATATACCATATAAGAAAAATGTAAGGTATGATAAAAAAAAATTCAATGTAGAAAATTGTTAATGTGACAAAAAATATTGTATACAATATGATGCAGCCCCCTTTATCCACCTGGGGTTCTGCGACCTCTCGGTCTAGGATATTTCTTTCTTCTGAGTCGGATTGACTCTTCGGGCTCCCGATTGAACCCAAAAAAATTATACATAGGCCCCCTTTTCTTCTAAGGCGTAGGTCCTGTGATACCCGCGACCTCTGTCTGCGCGCTTATGAAAATATCGAGTTTCAGCCGCTATCTCTTTTTTTCAAAAACCCCTCCTTCAAATGGCCCTAGGTTGTGACCTTACAGAAATATGTGATTGCAAGTAAGGAAAGAATGGTTTTAAACCAACCCACTTTTCTCCCCGCAATTCACTACAAAGCACCACGTATGCCCTTAGCAATAACGCAGTTACAATTGCGGCCTGCTCAAGGAAAATTAAGACTCGAGCATGTTCTGGCCCCGCAATCTAGCTCGATCGTCGATCTCTAACCTCTCAGCATTTCCTCTCGATCAACGACTATTATCAAATCTCCTTTCCTTCCTTTTTTCCTCCTTCCACGTGCGATCCCAGATCTCCATGATTTGTCGACACGTAGCTCCCTTCCAAATCAACGAATACGACTGATTCTGGCTTTCCGGCCTTTGGGAGTTTCAGTTCTCAAACTTTTCTTTTCCTTGTATGAAAACCTTATGGAGTGGAAGATCTTTCGACACGTGTTCCTTTAAATATGCATCCAGGATCTCGTCAACGAATCTGGCCTTCGGGAATCTTAATTCTCAAACCCTCGCTACCTCTGACTGGTTATCTTCTGGAATGGAAGATCTCATGACATGTATTCTCCCCAATCAATGTCTGTGCTCCCGCTTCGGGACTTTAGTCTCTTCAACTAGATTAACAGTCCTACAAATCCCTTCTCGATCAACAATCGAGATCTTCTCCGGGTCTTTGAACTCTTCCCCCTCTGTTTTTCCTCCGGAGTTCTAGATTTGGTGCTGCGTGTCTACCTTCACATCGACGACTCTCGTTGCTTCATATTTTCGGACTTCGAAAATCTCAAATCTCAACTCTCTCTTTCCTCCAATGGATCTTATCCGGAGTTGATAATATATTGACGCTCATCTCCCCCTAGATCAACGATTGCGATCCCTTTGCGTCTTCGGGCTTCGGATTTATTAATTCTCAAACTTCACTTCCCCTCAGAGTGTGCAGATTTCTATCGCATGTCTTCTCGAATTAGACGGTTGAGATTTACTTTGGGTACTTACCCGTAATCCACAGATTCACGCCACCTATCCTCTCGATCTGACGGCCCAGATTCACTTCGGGTCTTCGGGTTTTGGAAGTTTTAACTTTAAACTAAAACCCTAATGAAATTTACCCAAAGCTTGTGATTTGCCGCCACGTGTCTCTCTGGATCTAAGGGTCCATATCTCTTCAGCGCTTCGGCTCTTCGGCTCTTCGGTGCTTCGGCTCTTCGACGCTTTGGCTCTTCGACACTTCGACACTTCGACCTTCCGGTGCTTCGGCACTTCGGCTCTTCGGCTCTTCGGCTCTCTGGTGCTTCGGCTCTTCGGGCTTAGAGAGTCTCAACTCCTACACATCCACTTGTCCCGAATTGCATTTACCCGAAATGTGTGACCTCTTGACATGTACTCCTCCTGGCGATCAATGACTAAGATTTACTTCGCCTATTTCTCCTCCTCTCGTTGTCCACAAACTTCTGAAGTTGTGGATCATACGCCACCTGTCCTCCTTGACAATGGACGGTCCCAAATCACTTTGGGACTTCGGGAGTTTGAAAAATCCACTCTCCTGCGTACACAAGGTTTAAGTCTCATGAGCTTACCTCTTGATCCAATGGTTGCTGGTCCTTTGTGCTCAGATGCAACAGATGGGTTATGTTGCTCTACACTGCGCTTCCTTTGTTCATTGGACACTGATCTAATGGTCCAGATTCCTTTCTAAAACCGATCTGACGGTTGTTGTTGCTCCTCCTCCTGAGATTTTGACTTCTTCTGACTTGGAAGATTTTGTCGGTCTTCAAAGGCTTTGGCCTTTGACCTTTCTCCTGTGGACCCGACTATCTGGATCTCGCTTGCACTTATGAAAGTGTTATCTCTTCTGAGATTTAGGACTTAGAATAAGTCCATCTCCTATGCACTCCGTGTGTTACCTATTCTGAGCTTGATCCTTAGAGGATTTTGATTTCCTACACACTCCTTGCATTTCTAGGATTTTGTCAAACTCAGATCCGAAGGATTTCTTGGAAATAAATTCTTCTCACCCTCTTAGCATTCTCCTTGCTCGATGAACACCTTCCAGAGATCCTCCTCATACATAATATTCAATAACTCCGTCTCTTTCTGAGCTCAACACAAAGTTCTTCCCGTGCACTCATTGCACTTATGTTGATGAAGGTTCAACGCTATCTCTCCTGAGCTTCTCTGAGGTTAAATCACCTCTGTCAATGCACTCCTTGCGGACTATGTGCACCCCTTGCACTCGAAAACTCATGGACGAGAAACAATTGAAACTTATTCAATACTTCACCAGGTTACGCATTCAACCCATGAACGACATATAAAAACATAATAAAGAACAAAAATACATAAAAACACTATATGCAAGAAAAATTGCTTTTTTATTATCTCTGTGTGTTTATATAGATGTTTACAAAAAATGGACTGCAACAGAGTCTGAGTTCTCTCAATCTCTCTCTAAGAACTATTCTACCTCCTATCCTAACTCTATCCTGAGTTCTTCTTCTCAGACCTCTCTACAAAGATCTCTCCCTCCTTTACAAAAGAGGGATCTACGAGCTTATCCTCTCTCACCTAACCTCATCTATTACATTGAAGTTTCATAAATGGCTATCTAGTCTTAATTGAACCTAGAGCCATCAACTTGTCATCCATTAAAGGTTACCTTAACTTCTTCATGTACAAAGACATGGCTTGGTATTCACTCAACCCTACAACATGAATCCCTGTAGGATTATATTTCAAATTTAAAAATGGGAGGGTTGGTGCCTCTCCCTCTCTGAAATGCGTGTTGATGTGCTGGAATGTTGGGGCATTGTTGAGGTGGAGCGATGCTCCTTCATCACAATACAAGAACAATGTAAGGTTGATGCTAGATTTTTTTTAGTGTCTATAATGCACTAATGATGAATTGTTCATCTCAAAATTACCAATTATAATGTTAGGATGACATAAAAAAATGTCATTTGTCCAAAATAATGATGCAAGAAAGGTATTTGACAAAATAAATGTGACACAAAACTCTACACGCCCAATGGGTTATGTCTAGCATTGTCCAATCTTTGAAATTTTTCTAAAACTACATGGCATGGTGACACTTAAGACATCACCCAAAAGTAGTGCGCTATAATAGTGGGTTGACTTTGATTGGCTATGTTTGGCTTTCATTAACTATGGTTATTTTTTATTAATGATGAAAGGATATGGTTGAGTTTGATTAATTGTTTTTTTACTTTGGTTGACTATGCTTGACTTTGTTTAACCATTGTTAACAATGATAGAGTATGATTGACCTATGATAACTTTCATAGATTATGGTTGACTTTGGTTGGTTAAATAGAATTCACTTTGGTTAACCATGGTTAATTGTGTACTATGATTGACTTTCATTGCATTTGATGGATTATGCTTTGTGATAGATAACTATAATTGATGATGGTTTACTTTCATTAATTATGGTTTGTTGAATATGGTAAATTTTGACCGACTATTATTGATTACAATGTTCATAGTGTGAGAAAAGCTTATCTGACAATTTCACATTTCGAAAAGGAATAAATGACATCCATGTCGCATTTTAATGTTAAAGAAGAAATGAAATAGAGTTTTGTCACATTATAACATATCGAGAGCAACAAATTAAGAGTTGTACATTGAATCATAATGGTTTAGAATAGTTTATATGATTCCAACATTTCATACCTAAAAAGAGTTGGTTATTATGCTTCATGATTGTAAATATTAAGTTATGCATGAAGATTTGGTTATCATTATAGAGTTGATTGTCCAAAGTAGACACATTATGGTTGTCCTTATGATTGAACATATTGTCAATATCGATCATGTCGTCGATAATATGGTTAACGTCAATTTTATGTGACATTTTGACATTCTAATATGATTGAACATATTGTCAATATCGATCATGTCGTCGATAATATGGTTAACGTCAATTTTATGTGACATTTTGACATTCTAAGAGTAATTATTTAAGAAATTTATATTGGTAATCATTTTAAAGGTTTACATTACAAGAGTGATAATTTTGGATGTTTGCATCCTACTGAGATGTTCTAAAAGTATTGCATTTGAGGTTGATAATATGGTTGACTTCATGGCATATTGACATATTGACACATAATGAAAATTCAAGTGTAATAATTTAAAACGTAGATAAACTATGATCATCCTTATAATGGACTATAATGTAGATATGGATCACATGATTGACTTATATGCTCTATGATTATGCAACATTCCAAGACTAATAATTTTAAAGATTAAGATCAATATTTGTTTACATTGCAACATTTTGAAAGGAATATCATGGTTCACTTTAATGCTCTTATGAAATAAGACATTTTAATAATAATAATAATTTAAGAAGTAAATATAGTATATCTCTCCTTAAGACTAATAATTTTAGAGGTTAGCAACAATATTTTTTTACAATACAACATTTTGAAAGGAGTATTATGGTTCACTTTAATGTTATTATGAAATAAGACATTTTAACACTAATAATTTAAGAAGTAAATATAGAATATATATCCTTATAATTGATCATTTGTATCATATAGTTGATAATATAGTTTAATAAGTGGTATGTCACATTGTGACATTTGTGACATTTCAAGAGTAAAAATTGAGAAATTGATTTTAATGTTGTTATATTACAACATTTGAATAGTAATATTTTAAGAGGTTAACTTCAATGTTATGTCACATTGTAGGATTTCAAACGTTATAAAATGATTAACTTAATTCCTATATCACTTTATAACATTTTAAAAATAGTAATTAAGAAAAAAAAATGACATTGATAATAAAATTTATTTAAAATATAATATTTAATATTATAATAATATTGAATTCAAAAATTTGAAAGAATAATAAAACATAATATAAGTGAAAAAAAAATATTTATAAGAATTATAACAAAACAATTCAAAGTTAAAATATAATGCTTATGGAGCTGTTTGAAATAGAAATGACAAAATTTCAATATGCGAAGTACCGAAAAAGAATAAACAATCAGAATTCAAAGTAAAAAATGTGCATTACATGACATAGATACGTTGGATGCTTGTCACATTATTGAAAATGTTCTCTACATTGATTTCATTTTCATGTCATATGGGGATTTTTTTGTTTGTACCTACAAACACTTGGTTTAAAATTGATTCGACTAATTTTTAAAATATATGATTTTATCAATTCTTCCCATTCCACGATTCATTTTATTGAGGCATTTCACAATTTCAATAACATTAGCATACAAATGATTAATATTTTTATAAATGTCTCCTAAAAAGTGTGCATGCATTGAGTTGTATGAACAATCAAGACCATCCACCAAATTTTGCAGCTAAAAAGGAGAAAAGAAAGTGAGATGAAGATGTGTTGGACAATAACAGTTCTCATGTAGCCAAAAAACTTTGATTCATTCACGAGATCTAAGAACTATGAAAACACAAGAGAACAAAAAAATAACTCCCTTTTATTACTTATCCATCCTAAATATTAAAATGGAAGTTCAACCCCTTATAACTACTATCTCAGATTTTAAAAAACTGCTAAGCTAATTTTATAAAAAACGACTAATTTTATAAAATTCTTGGATGACTCTAAAACTGACCAATAACAAAAAGCTAACTAGAGAGACATTGATTTTCAAATCTCTTTTCTGATTCGGTGCATAAAATAAGAGATAATTGATGATTACTAATTTAAAAATTCCTGAAAAAACACTAAAACCCCAATTTGAGGCCTTATATGAAGAAATTTGGCCACGAAAAAAGTGTCGAAATGATGTTCGATCTGAAGGATCCGATCGACATGGTAGTGAAATCTTCGAGACATAACTCCCCATAAAATTTCATCCCAAGCAGATAATCGAGTAAAACTTTATGACCCTCAAAAATCCCTGCATCATTTTCCTCTGGTTGAAAAGAACACAACTCTTGCAAGTTACTATATTCAAACTACTACCACTAATGGGATCTAGGTTCAACAAGTCCCCCTCTATAATCCATGTACTCTATGCTAGTGCTGCGCCTTCCCACTGGACCAAATATTGGTTGTATTGGCCTTGTCGAGTATGAAGGGTCTTCTTATCTAAAATATGCACAATCTTTTCCTTTTTCCTACTCGGAATGGCATGTCGCCAATCCACCTTCACCTCATTGTCATCACCCATATCATCCCCATTGAAGATATATAAATAAAAACATTAAAAACAGGGGAAATATCGAGATCAACTGGTAAATTGACCTTATAAGCATTGTCATTAATTTTCTTATCAATCTTGTAAGGACCAATTTTCTTATACTTCAATTTTTGGTAGGTTCCTCTAGGAAACTGCTCTTTCCATAAATAAACCATCACCAAATCACCTTACTTTAATACCTGGTATACTCGTTGAGCATCTTTTATAATTTTGTTATGTTCATTACCAACATGTAGTTTTTGTCTCACTTGTTGCCACAACTATTGAATGTGTTCTGCAAATGCTTCATGATCTGATCTTATCTCGAAGTGGTAGTTGCACCAAATCTAGGACACCCATAGGATTTCTACCGTAAAAAAACTAAAATGGAGATTTACCTATAGATCGATTCACATAACTATTGTAGGAAAATATTCCTTGAGGTAAACTCAAATCCCATTGCTTGGGATTCTCTCCAACAATGCTCTGTAACAGGTTTCCCAAACTCTAATTTACTACCTCATTTTTCCCAACTATTTTAGGGTGATAGGAACTTTTGAACTATAATTTAATCCTCATTTTATTTCATAAAGTACTCAAAAAATTACCAAGAACCGAGTATCTCTATGAGAGGTAATAGTTTTTGGAACCCCATTCAATCTAACAACTTATGAAAAACTAATTCTACCACCCTCGATGCATCACTAGTTTTCTTGCAAGAAATGAAATGATCCATTTTAGAGAACCTATCAACAACCAAAAAAATTTAATCATTACCTTGTTGTTTGATTGGGAGCCCCGACACAAATTCCATTCTCATATCTGTCCATGGGTATCTAGGCACCAGTAATGGCCTATACAACCCTGTGTTTTGTTAATGTCCTTTATCCATTTGACAAATCCTACATCATGACACATACTTGGTTATATCATTTTTCATGTTCGACCAATAATACTTATCTTCGATTAAGGCTAGCATATTATCCTTTCCAAAATGTAATGCCAAACCACTACTGTGAAGTTTTGTGATAACATTTTCCCTCATAGAACCAATTGGAATGCAATATTTTTTTCCTTTGAAGAGGTATCCATATTGCATAAAATATTCACCCTAAGTAAGATCCATGTTCCCAGCTACTCGATTCTTCAATTGTTCCGTAATATCCTGAAAATTGTTATCAGACACATAGAGATCCTTTAATGCAACAAGCCAAATTACTTGATTTTCCATGGTTGTCAAAATATTAGTGCACCAACTAAAAGCATCTACAACTTGATTCTGTCGTCCTGATTTGTGCTTCAGAACAAAGGTGTAGCCTTGTAAGAAAGAGATCCATTTTGCATGTCTATTGTTCAATTTCTTTTGGGCATTTACTAAGAACTGAAATTGGTCTACCTACTTGGCTAAGTACAACTCCAATCCCTACATGTGAAGCATCACAGTCTACCTCAAACACTTTATCAAAATATGGTAAGGTGTAGCATCCTGCTCCGGTGCACTCAACAAACTTATTCTTTGAGGACACTTGCTTGCAAGTGATCCAGATTATTATGATATTAAAAAAATTGATTTTGATTATGAGGGGTTATGGTTTGATGACATGTTGTTTTACTACATTGACATAGACAGGTGCTATTGACTCGGTATTACTGAGTGTGCAGGATTTTGGACCTCAAGGATGTAGAGGCATCGATGGAACCCCTTGAACTCTGGATCGAGTCGGGGAGTGTACCATTGGGGTTTGACTGTTTTTCTATGATATTAGTGCATCTAATTAGATGATATGATATGTATACATTCTGACATGAATCGTTGATGATGTAGGATGACGATAGCTTGTCGACCAGACTCACATGTGGAGTAAAGGGGTCACACATGACTACTATAGATGTTGAGGGAAAGGTGTGGACAACAACCCTGCCACATCCTAATAGCTCTCCCGTTGTGGCTCAAATTGTAGGTAAACATTTACCTAGTTCGAAAGGACCCACGATGCCGTGAGGGAAGACTGCGATAGTCGTTCATGATGATTCTAAGGGGCGTGCAATAAGGCGGGGTCCTTATTCCTTAGAGGCCCTTAGTCTCCCACAACTTCACTTGGCAGAGTATTGACTCCAATGGTTTTTGATGTCTACCAAGTCAGTCAAGAGGCAAGTGGCACCCTTGGAGCATGTGGTGCGTCCTGAAGGGCACGTCGCGCAAGGGAACAGATGAGGCGAGTGGCACCCTTGGAGCACCTAGTGCGTCCTGAAGGGCACGTCGCATTGTTAATGATGAATA